>JAOSBP010035563.1:0-50169 GCA_027563825.1 Erythroxylum mucronatum | reverse complement strand
TCATCCAAATATATGCAAACTTCCAGTACAGAATATTTGGTAATCCTCAGGTATCGTCGTATCGGGGCCATTCTCTGGTTTGCACGAGTGCATGGGGCAATATTACCGTAACAAGTAGAGGGAGAGTAATTGTTCACCAGACGGGAGACGTACATTTACGCAAGCTTTTCGCCCCAACAGATGCAGGCACCTCTTTGCTATATTCATCGTCGGTGATTATTGGAATTGGTGATCCGGCTGCTTTTTATCCGACTTGATCCCTTGCGCCTGTCTGTGTCTGGTGCAGAAGACTCCCACCGCGATTCACTACAAGACATTCTGTAGCTGCGGTGTATTTCTCGTCTGGCCAAACCTGACATTTGACTGCATTCGTTTGCAGCTGCCTGCGCCTGGTGTCTAGTCATGAATTGCCCAAAGTTTGCTGGGACTGAGAGCGCAATGACTTTTGGGAACCGGGCGCGCCGAGTTCAAAAGGAATCAGATCTGGAAGAGCATGTCAACCGCTATTAAGACGTCACACTTTCACTGACCTGGGATAGATGGAGCACGATCTCGGGGTCTGGCATGATCAATCTCATTCAGCCATGACGCTGGCCTGTGGGCAGACATTGCTTGCATTTTAGTGTTTCTTGAATGCTGCAACTTGGGTTCTAGATCAGCCTTGCTGCGAATTGATTGTTGAAAGCGCCATTGCGAATTTCTGCAAACGAGACAGTGGCAGTCGAGGTCCGTATAATAAGTGGTAGTCTTCTAGCGAGAATAATCCAAAAGTAAAAGTGGTCCCTCGTTTAGCTTAAGATGGAGCAGTTTTCTTCTTCCGAGAAATAGCCCTAGGATGAATATCCCATTATTCAGAGTAATATAAAGTGAAGAAAATCCTCCTTTTCCCTCAAATATATGCCAAGTTGACGTCCTGTTGAAAAAAAGGCCACCTTTTTATCAGTTGGGACAGAATAGCCAGACGCTCCAGGAAATTCTTTGATTCGATTGTATTAAAAGCAAAGTAAAGGACATTCAGACGATACAAATAGAAACCAGAACAAAACCCGACTCAAAGATGGCCATCACGAACCGCCTCGTTCATCCTATGCGCGATTATGCAACGGATATCCGCCACCTCTCTTTGCCAATCGATAACCTCTTGCGTTACCTGCAGCCGCTCCTTTGCAATGGCAATCTCTTTGTTCTTTACAGCATCCAGCCTTGCCTTTACTTTCTGGTCCTCCAGAGCATGATCCTCTCGGATGGTCTCTACGTGTTCCAGCAAACGACGCCTCAAATATTGTATCCGCTCCATGCGTTCATCATGGTCGTAGATCCAGGGCGTCTCATCGTCCTCGTCCTCGTCCTCCGGGCCCTCTATCAATTCGCGTATCTTGCGGATACGACTGGCCACCTTTTGTTCTTGGTAGCATAGTCGGCCCAGCATGTCGTCGTACGAATCACTACGCAACTCTGCTACTGCCCTTTTGATCCTCTGGACATGCTCGGGCAAAAACCTGGCGCAGAGCCCTCGCACAAAATTGTACGGCTCTAGCCGGTCTTTGGGGTTGCTCATGCTGATGATCTTGACCAAGACACGATGATAGGTCTCTCCGATGTCGTGCAATGCAAAATGCCCGTGTATCATGACCAGATTATCAGTATACACCATTGAGAAGCAGAGGACGTGCCCATATACTTCTTTGGCCAGAACGTCGCTGCCTACACCAAAGGCACCTTTGTACAGCTCCACAATGGCTCTGACGGCAATGAAACAGCTGTTGGTGTTTTGTAGCTCGGCGTCGGCAATAGACCCAGAAGGCCCCTCGGCCTCGCACACGAGAAACGGAAAGTACAGGCCGGAAGTGACCTTGTAACCCCTGGCCTGATTCCTCAGCTTTGACAATTCCTCGCTTGTGAATGTGCTCTCTTCCAAGCCCACCGTAAGGTCTGGTTTGCTTCTCATGGGAAAGCACGTGTTCCAGGGCGCATTGACCTCTTCCCTCACGTTTTCCGGGTCCGGCACCCTAAGAGAGGCGAGCATTTCTGTAGATGACTCTTCCTCGCGAGATGAATTCCGGGCTAGCATCGAATCAAAAGTCTTTAGTAGATGATGAAAGTGGTGCACGGTTCGGGTTCCGCTGAATAGCTCTGCGCATCCTGCCTGGCTCTCCTCACTCCATCCAAGTTGCCGGGATTCGAAAAACAATCCATGACGTTCTAGTCTCTGAATCTTCTCTTCGAGATTCATCGTCCTTGATGGTCGGGTTGATTGCTGTCCAGTACGCAACTCGTTCCTGTGAATGTGGGTCGACGGGATTGTCTGAATAGTCTTACTTGGCAAAGGCTAATTGATGATTGAAAGGTTTTTTCCTTCCGAGGGTCGACATGCCAACTTATATAGAAAAGCCTCAACTCCGGTCAAATACTTTGTGCCCTACACAATCTGTTTCATAAACGTCATTGTTTTAGGGATAATGAATTGCACAAAGGTAAAAACAGTCGTCATTGTTCTAGGGACAACGTTTGCTATTTGCAGAACAATGTAGTTTGCCGAGCTGCTGGTCCACACAACTGACCAACATGTGCCGTATGGTCGACTCGTTGTTGAGCCTGCCAATTGGACTAGTATAGGCACGACTGAACCATGGCCTAAATATCTGCCAATTGGGCCTACAACGCAACATTTTCGTAGTTTTGAATAAAAAGCAGTGAGATTACAACAGAAACAGCCTTGATTCTTGGGCATATCTAGTAGTCTATTTATCTTGCTGCATCAGAGGCTGGAACATTCGGTTAACCTAGCAAGTAGTATTACCAAGCATTCAAACTTTCAACGCTCGTAACGATTAGCAAACATGTAACGGAAAAGGAAATCTTGACGATACAAAGAGAGACCATCCAACTAGAAGAAAACCAAGGGCCTGTTCTCCTCTAACTGGCCTGCAGTGCCCTTTGGATAGCCTCTCGCATTGCCTGCATCTGCTCCCTCGGCACGGCCGTCTCCTGGTCCTCCGAATCATACTCTGAATCATACTCTGAATCATACTCTGAATCATAGTCCCTTAGCATGGCCTCTTCGTATTCCCGCAAATCACGCCGCAAATCTCGTATCTGCTCCTTTAGCGTGTCCATCTTGTCGTTGTGCAAACTGTGCTCCCTTTGCAAGTTCATCTTCTCGCCCTCCAAGTCCTCTCGCAATTCACGCATCTTTTCGCTATAACAGGCCACTTCCTGTTCGTAGTTGCATAGTCGGGCCATCTCCTGCGTCGACTGAATCTCCTCGGACGACACTGGAGGCAACCCGGCTATTGCCCTTTTGATTCTCTGCAGATGCTCGGGCAAAAACCTGGCGTAGAGCTCTCGCACAAAGTTGTACGGCTTGAGTCGTTCTTGCGACCTGCTTAGAAGGATCTCCTCAATCAAAACACGATGGTACGTTTCTTTGTCTGCTGCAGTGTCGTGCAACGCAAAATGCCCGTGTATCATAACCGTCCGGTGGTCGTACACCATTGAGAAGCAGAGGACGTGTCCGTATACCTCTCTGGTTAAAACGTCGCTATCTGTACCAAAGGCATCTTTGTACAACTGCACAATAGCTCCAACAGCAATGGCACAGCTGTGGATGTTCTGTTGCTCGGCGTTGGTGATAACCCCATAAGGTCCCTCGGCTTCGCACACGAGAAACGGAAAATACATGTCGCGATTGACCTTGTAGGCCTTGGTCCGATTCATTAGCTTTGACAATTCCTCGCTTGTGAATGTGCTCTCTTCCAAGCCCACGGCAAGGTCTGGTTTGGGTTGGATGCCTCCCATGGAAAAGCATCGGCTCCACAGCGCATTGATCTGTTCCTTTACGTTTTCCAGGCCCGGCTCCCCAAAAAAGGTGAGCGTTACTGCGGATGGGACAATCAACTGTTCAACATCTCTTCTAACACGGTCTTTTTCGCGATTTGCGATCCGGGCCAGTACAGAGTCAAAAACTCCCGATAGCCGGTAAAAGGGGTGCTCCGTTCGAGTTCCGGTGAGTAGTTCTGCGCATCTTGCCTGGTTCTCCTCACTCCATCCAAGACGCGAGAGTTCGAAAAACACTCCATGACGTTCTAGTCTCTGAATCTTTTCTTCGAGATGCATCGTCCTTGATGGCCAAGTCGGTTTGATTACTGTAACTCGTTCCTGTAAATGTGGGTTAGGGGTTAATTGATAACTGAAATGTTTTTCCTTCCGAGGGTCGACATGCCAACTTATATAGAAAAGCCTCAACTCCGGTCAAATACTCTGTGTCCTGCACAATCCGTTTCATAAACGTCATTGTTCTCGGAACAATGAATTGCACAAAGGTCGTTGTTATTCTAGGAATAACGTGCTAAACAATGTAATTGACCGAGGCGCATAGTCGACTCATGGCCTGGACTCTTGTATTCTAGCAAAACAGTAGATTTATTCTACAAAACAAAGCACAAAGAACAAGAACTCTTTACGAATTAACACTGGCCTAGAATCACATGTTGTAGACTCATTCCATGACAAGCATTCAACTCTTCAACACTCGTAACAATTAGCAAACATGCAACGGAAAAAGAAATCTTGACGATACAAAGAGAGACCAGCCAAAGAGAAATCCACTACCTAATTAGAAGAAAACCAAGAAGAAAACCAAGAAGAAAACCAAGAAGAAAGGGGCCTTACTGAATGCCATGTAGCGTTTTGATGAACAGGCGCGCGGCTTTGTCGATGCTCTGCCATGCCTCTGTTTTCCTTTGAATGGCCTCTAGTGCACTCTGGTTGGCCTCTCTTCCACTTTGGATAGTCTCATGCATTGATTGCATCAGCTCACTCTGCCCCTTTGAATCGTGCTCCTTTGAATCGTGCTCCTTTGAATCGTGCTCCCTTAGCTTGGCATCCAGGTAGGATTGCAGGCCAACATGCTTTGCTTGTATCTGCTCCCTTAGCGCGACCATCTCCTTGCTGTACATATCGTGATAGTGTAACCAGTATACTGCCTTTTCATCCAATTCATTCTGCAATTCACGTACCTCATCGCGATACCGGGCCACCTCCCGTCTGTAGTCGTTAAACCAGGCCAGCTCCTGTTCGCGGTCGCTTAGTCGGGCCATCTCCTTTTAGAGTCAGTCGGGTCCGTTCCACTTGATGTACGCCGTCAATTCGTTTTTGTGAATGTGGGTTAGTGGCAGGGGCCGAGGGTCGACGTGCCAACTTATATAGAAAAATCTCATATACCTTGTGTCCCGTACAATCCGTTTCACAAATGTCATTGTTCTAGGAATAACGTGCTGAACAATGTAATTGACCGAGCCGCTGGGTTCAGGGTTCACACAACTACCTACCCTGTATCGTGCAGCCTTAATTCTCAGGTATCTTGCTATACCAGGGGCCAACGTAGCCTTTACTCTCATCTGGCTTGCAATCTTGCCAGATAAATGGCCAAGTCTCCTCAAAATTCTTTTTTTTGGTCAAGACAGGATATCCTCGTTTTCCGGCCAAGGAAAAGTATTGGAGCATTGAGGCGAGAATCTAGTGCTAGGAATTAAAAAAAACTCCTCTATAACCGCTTGCCTCAGAAGAGGCTGCCACGCCGTCAGCGCCCCGAACAGCATGCCGCTCGCCAGTGGGCGGTGGGAGCGATGCAGCGCCGCATGGGTCTGCACTCACAGCAGCTGCTGCCGCTGCCGTGCTCCAGTAGGGCCTCTTCATCGTAATAGTAAGGCATTTCTGTCGACGTAAGATGTCAGTGTCTGGATGAGAGGAGCTGGTCTACACCCACCGCAGCTACTGCCGCTGCCGTGCTCCAGTAGGGCCTCCTCGTCGTAATAGTAAGGCATCTCCGTCAACGTAAGATGTCAGTGTCTGGATGAGAGAGAGAAGAGAGGAGCTGGTCTACACTCACAACAGCTGCTGCCGCTGCTGTGCTCCAGCAGGGCCTCTTCGTCGTAATAGTAAGGCATTTCTGTCGACGCGAAATGTTAGTGTCTGGATGAGGGAGAGAAGAGAAATACTCACAGCAACTGCTGCCGCTGCTGTGCTCCAGCAGGGCCTCTTCATCGTAATAGCAAGGCATTTCTGTCGACGTGAAATGTCAGTGTCTGGATGAGGGAGAGAAGAGAAATACTCACAGAGAACCCTTCGATGAGGCGGAAGAGAGAGAGTTCTAGCTTCAACTGGAAACGTCAAGCAGAGAGAAGAACTTTTCAAATCTTTGGTAATGTCGGAAAAGGAAGATAAGATGTAGCCAAATGGCATACTCTTGATTCAGACACCACATAATCAGATGCCACAACGAAACAGATGGGTCAACGCTCAACCGTTGGAAGAAAATTGGCAAGGAGTCTGGGTTTGCGACGATTATACAAGGTGGAGAAGAAAATAGACAAGAATTTCTCGACAGTTTCGAGGTCAAAAATTCTCCTTTTCTCTCAAGTGACTCATTCTATTACCAAGTTGACGCATATGGCGTTGGAATTTCCCCGCAATGCCTCGTTGGGTTGATATTGCCGTCGTCATGAAACGGGCCGAAACTGATATACAGGGTAGTCACATTTCTCTACAATCTTGTCAGGGGCCTTGTCCAAGAGCATAAAATCACGTCTTGCGGCTGTCGCTCATTCGAGGCGAGTCTTTGCTTTACGGCCGAAGCAAAGGTTGCATTCACTATTCGTCATGTCTGTTCGTCATGTCTGTTCGTCATGTCTGTTCGTCATGTGGTGTGATTGGCGGTGGTATGATCGGCAGTATTAGCGGGTCTCTAGCGGTAGCCAGCCTTATGCGCAGATCTGTTCATAACAGTAGCTTACAATAATATAAACTGTCTGCTTACTGCGGTTAGTCGCTACCTCTCTATTATACTGGCTTCAGGTCGAACTGGCCCCGAGTCGAACTAAATACGTATATACACTCGAGGAGAATAAACAACCTAAGCCTTGCGAGACAGGACCCCACAGCAAATAGCACCTCAACTGCGATCGGCAAAGGATCACTCAACGTTTTTGTGCACAATCTGGACATGCTGCTTAAAGCCGGTAAATTGCAGTGGATAAATTACCCATTACCTTCTGCACGGATACTTGTACACACTCGAAACACTTGCCCATCAACAATACGACACTTTAGCAACGATAAAGAGCTACCGTTAAACAATGGCCGACATCGATACATTGACAGCCGAAAACGATGAGATTAGCTGGACGCTAAACACAGACGATATGCAGACGACGGACACTGACAGTGAAGACGACTGGGCAGACAACAAGACGGACGATAAGACGACCAAACATGAAACAAATCATACTCCAACCATCTGTCGACGCATCAGACGTGCCATTTCTAATTTAATACACACCCGGTCGAAACCCAAGTCTAATTCAATGCGCATCCGGTCGAAACCCAAATCTTATCCAACAGACGAACCGGCGTACGTCTATCCTCTGACCCCGACTGTACCAGACCGGAAAACGCCAGTGATTATGAATCCGGGTACCGTGCCGCAGTGGACGTCCCTCCCTGCTAATATATCCCCCAATGGCTTCATCTCTCAATTCGTATATCCTCCAAAGTACATGTCGCCCGATGGGACCTGTTACGTGCGCACAGATGAAACTCGATATGCTGAAGTAATGAATTCAAAAAGATGCAGAAGAGAAGAAAACTACAAACAAGTGATGCGAACGCCAACCTATATAGAAAACCCTCAATCCCTGTCGTGTCCCTTGTGTCCTGCACAATCCGTCCTATTGTTTGCACAAGGGTGTAAACAGTTGTTATTGTTCTGGGAACAGCGTTTGCTGTTTGCCGAACAATGTAGTTCGCTGAGCCGCTGGGTTCAGGATCCACACAACTGGCTACCCTGTGCCGTATGGTCGACTCGTAACACTAAATCAAGTTTTATCTTTTTTCTTTTAGTATCCTAGGGAAGGGGATATGATAAAAAGGGGTAGTAAACTTGTCGAAATTCAATCGTTGGTAAGCTGGCCTACCACGTACACGAGAAACCATCTCTGGTTCAGGACACGCACAAGTGCTACGCCAAAACGGCCTGTTTTCTATACCACCGACTTGTAGAAGACGGAGACGGCGAGACCAGTAGTATACGGAATAAATTTACAGCAGTTACTAAACACGTACACCAGGCTTTAAGAAGTGGGACGACCATGCCATCAAACCAACGTCGGTACTGGGACTGTCAAGACTGATGAGACTGTAGCTGCAGCTCTATGCTGTATCCGATGGTCGAATGATTATACTCTATAAACCAATACTGGTATATTTGCTGATGGTCGTACAGTTGAAAAACAGGTATATGTGTTGATATTAGTGTTTCTGCTGATATCAGTGTTTCTGCCGACACTGGTGTACTAAAAGATAATGACAATGCCAGTGTATTAAAAAACGCTGATGCATTCATAAAGATTGGTGCATTTACGAGGATTAATATATTCGCAAAGGTCAGTGTATTTGTAAAGAGCGGTGAATATTGATGCATCTATAGATACACTCATGATTGATGTTGATCACTTTGTTCCCGAGATGCCGCTGTTACGGGCACAAGAAGGTGGGCTGTGTGTTTGCCTCATCGTCTGTGCATTGACTGATATTCGAGTAGCTGGTATTAGAGTAGCCGGTATTGCAGTAGCTGGTATTGGATCAACCGGTATTGGAGCAACTGGTATTGGATCAACTGATATTAGAGCAACCGATATTGAAGCAACTGATATCAGAGCAACCGATATTAGATCAACCGATATTGCAGAGCACCGTAACTTGTGCTGCCGTATATAATAACAGCACATGGACATGCTTGGAAAAGGTTGTTCACCTGCATCCACAGTCGAGTCTCTAGCGGAAACACAACTAATTTCCTCATGTCGACAGTCGACTTTTAAGCAAAGATGGAGTCATTTTATACGCATAATTAAGCCTCGAGCGGGAATGGGCAATAAAGTGTTGAGC
Source organism: Erythroxylum mucronatum (assembly GCA_027563825.1). NCBI lineage: Eukaryota > Viridiplantae > Streptophyta > Magnoliopsida > Malpighiales > Erythroxylaceae > Erythroxylum > Erythroxylum mucronatum. The sequence goes on along the minus strand of JAOSBP010035563.1, from coordinate 41,223 downwards.
GAAGACGGAAGTTTGAGTGTTAAATAGAAAAAGACTCGAATAAAGGCGACAAAGCCAATTAGGCAAGAGTTTCGATTGAGGAAACATGTCTTGTGGTGAAAATGAGGTTATTCAGAATGTCAGAGACTGTTGAGGTATTTTTTCCTATAACAAGTGCGGCGTCAGACGTATGCTCCTTCCCAGGCATCAACTCATCTTTCAGTAGCGTGCTAAGGAGCATACTCACTGCCAGGAATTTGCTGATTTTCCAGGCATTTCCTCATTTTCCAGGTATCTACCCATTTTCTGGCCTTTATTTTCCAGGCATTCGCTCATTCTTAGACATGCTCATTATTCAGGCATGCTCTCATTTTCTAGAACTTGGCTCATCTCCAGGCATGCTCTCATTTTCCAGAACTTGGCTCATCTCCAGGCATATGCTCATTTCAATTCTCGACTGTTTTGGCTTATTCTCAAGACGACGGCAGGGTCATCCTCGAGGCAACAGCAGGGTCGTTTTCCATCAATAGCATGCTGCTTGGGCGCAGGAAGGGGGGTTTTCCAGCCAAGTGCGGAGATTGGTCGATGCGGATGAGATTCGTCCATGCGAATGAGATTCGTCTACCAAAGTAGTGCTTACTCTGTTTTACTTGTTTATTCCCACTTCTCCCTCCTCTTCTTGTCGTTGTTCTGCCTTTTTCTGTTCTGTGACCTTGATCCGCATTGTAGTCTTTTCCTGCATTGAAGTCTTTTCCTGCATTGAAGTCGATTCCTGTTCTGTGGCCTTGATCCGAATTGGAGTCGATTCCTGCACCGTGGCTGAATGCTGCAATGTGGCCCAAGACCAACTCATGGCCGAGAATTGACTTGTGATGCGGTAGAGTGCAGTGCATTGTCCCACAATTATTGATATGCAACAACTACAATCATTGACATGCCGGATATGATTCGGACGCGATTCGGAAACAATCCTCAAAAGAGGAGTCTTGGCCTTTCTTTCGACACTTCTCTCCATGCACCTGCCTCAAACTCTTGTTCAACTTTGTTTGCCAGCTTGTATATTGCGAATCCATCCTCAAATTCATATTCAACCGTCCACCAACGTAAAGCACCGCCTGGTTTTGCACTGCGAACAATCACTCACGGCACGAATCGAATGTTGAAACCCCGTTCGACTGCCTTTGCTGTACTGACACTTGACCCAACCCGCCTCCAAAGAGAAACAGGCTTCCCCTACTTGTATACTGCGAATTTGTTTTTGAAAATGACCTAAAGTTAACTTTACCGCCTTGAAAGCCTACTCCTCCTCTTCGATACGTTTCCCCTTAATTCTTACTTCGCCTGCCTGAATATATACTTGCCTCGAATTCTCATTCAACCCTGACCGCCTGCTTGTATATTATAAACACGTCCTCAAAATCTCGTTCAATTGCCTCTACCGCCTTGACAGTCCACCAAAATAAAGCACCGCGTCGATTTTACTTCGCCTGCTTATATATGCAAATCCATACTTGAAACCAGCCTCCTTGATACTCTATCGCCTTGAAAGTCTGTCCAAGTCTGATCCACCACACCATCAACGTCAGGTGCCGTTACAATAGAAAGACGCTTCGCCTGCTTATATATTACTAATAAGCACTTGCCGCACGAATCGAACGTCCAACGCAACCCTCACAACCTTGTAAAAGTGCCTTTTCTGCCTTGACAATCAACCCAAGTCGCTTCATCCTCTGAAAAACCACACCACACTGTGCCATTACAAGAGAATTACGCTCTGCACTTGGTGTAAACAACGACTGTCAGACAATTATCATACAAGACTGTTATGCAAAGACTATGATGCAAGAGACGACAGCTATATAAGAGTCGAATATAAAGAGACAACAAAGACGACAGAGAGTCATAAAGCAAAAGAGACGACATTGTGTAATTACTCAGCCAGCAGCTACTTGTTGCCAGTGGAATTGGCAAACTCTCTTCATTCGACAGAGAACCATGCCATCTCAGGCACAACCGCTGCACTTTGGCAAAGAATAGCTCTTACAATATCTGACGCTTCGTCTGCCCATCACTCCAACCACACTGAATTACCCATCACTTCCACCAAGCTTGACGCTCTCTAATTGTCTGGTTCAATCTTCCTTGACACTCTTCGATTCTCCGCATTTGATTCTCTTTGATCCTCCGTATTTGATTCTCTTCCATCCTCTGTGGCTGATACTCCGTGTTCAAGACTTTATCGTCGATGCGCTTTGACGCTCTTTGAATGCTCTCGGATGCTCCGTGTTGGATGCTCTGTTCTCAATATTCTCTGTTCAATTCTCTATTGTTGATGCTCTTTGATACTGCGCTTGATACTCTTTGATACTCTGTATATAATGCTTCATCTTCAATCCGGTCCTTGATGCTCGTTGATGCTCGTTGATAGTCTTTCACCCTCTTCGTTCAACCCTTTTTGATAACCTGTGTTTGACACTCTGTGGTACCCTGCACTTGACCATTTTTGATACTCTGAGTTTGGTCCTGTTTGATCCCCGTGTCCAATCCTTTATACTTGATGCTTTTGAGTCTTCTGTGTTGTAAGGATGTAGGTGCACACGGGATAACTTTCGATGCGGAAGTAACCTCGAAGAGGCATTCTCACGCCGGGCCAGACCCGAAGAAGAAACGACTAGCCCCGAAGGAGAATGACTAGCCCTGAAGGAGAATGACTAGCCCCGAAGAAGAATGACTAGCCCCGAAGAAGAATGACTAATCCCAAAGAAGAATGACCAGCCCTAAAGAGGACTTAGCAAACTCTTAGCATTTCGACATTTCCTTCACCGTTCCTGTCCGTATTCCATTTTGTTTCGCCTTCTTGCATTCTCCATCCGCCTTCTTTCATTTTTTTAATTGTTTTCTTGCATTCTTTATCCGCCTACTTTCGCCCTCTGAGACGCTGTCTTGCACGTGTCGACATGGAATCGCCCTTGCGACATGTTGCTGCATTTGCAACAAGGAGCCGCCTCAGGATCATCCCTCCAATCAATTTCGCAAGCTCTGCCCCGATCAGCTTCTGATGATCAGCTCTTGGAATCATAATCAGCTCTTGAAACTGTAATCAGCTCTTGAAACTGTAATCAACTCATGAAACCATGACCGGCTCCATTCCGAAACGACCGCCAGCTCTATCTCGAACCCATGACCAGCTCCTGATGATCAGCTCCCGATGATCAGCTCCCAATGATCAGCTCCTGATGACCAGCTCCCAATGATCAGCTCCTGATGACCAGCTCCTGATGATCAGCTCTATCATGAAACAAACGCCAATTCTACCCTGAAATGATGACAGACAACAAGAAGAACCCCTCCCCCCTGTTCCATATTGCGCCCAGCGCAGAGTCCATATCGACAGTACAGCTATTCAGCATCGCTTTTTTGATCATTGATCTGAATCAAGGAGAGAACACAGCCGCTAAGCCGTAACAATCCTTGAAAAGGGGAGAATATGCAGCGGTCGTTGGTTTGAGCCGTCAAAGCTGTTGAACAAGGCGAGAAATCAGCGGCGAGGAGGAAAAAGTTTGACCTGCAAGAGGCGAAAGAGGGAATTCAGCGGCGAGGAGGAAAAAGTCTGACCTGCAAGAAGCGAAAGAGGGAATTCAGCGGCGAGGAGGAAAAAGTTTGACTTGCAAGAGGCGAAAGAGGGAATACAGCGACGAGCTGTTAAATCACTTGCAGCGTCGCATAGCCCACCTGTTACAGCACCAATGCAAAGTCGACATCCGGCCAAGTCAACACCCGAGTAATTATCCTCTACCGCCCTGAAGCCATGTACAATAACTCATTTCTGCCCTCCATCTCCTTCAAGTCATGCAGAATAATGTCAGACTACGCAAAATAATGTCAGGCCACGCCGAATAATGACGGGTCAAACGCTAATCCCAAAGAAGAGTCGCCCTGCAGATGCTTACCTAATCGCCAAGACTGCTTATTCTGACTTCATTTTTCGCGTCGTTGAAGCCATGTAGAATATTGACAGGTCATACACTAGTCCCAAAGAGTGTTAGCCCTGCAGATACTTACCTAATTGCCAAGACTGCTTATTTTGACTTCATTTTTCGAGTCGTTGAGATCACTTTCAGAGTTGTTCGTAAAAATGGAATTTTTTCGCAGTATCGTCCAACACACCAAGATCAGTTGATCACCTCTTCTTGGACGAGGCTGTCGTTCCACACGCAATGCAGCACCTCTTTGAGTGTTGTCGCAGAGTCATCCAACACATTTTCGTCAGCAAGTGCCGACTTGACCAGCTCGTCCTGGCATGACCTTGTAGGATAATTTGCGTGCTGTCGTTTATTTCGCATCCATTTCGTCTTCATTTGCTATCCATTCGTGCCTTCTGCATTCGTACACCTGTGCTAATGTTTATTTGTGCTGCTGTTCATCTATGCTGCTGTCCATCTGTGCCAAATATGCACTTGTGCCAAATATCCATCTGTGCCAAATATGCACTTGTGCCAAATATCCGCTTGTGCCAAATATCCACTTGTGCCAAATATCCACTTGTGCTCTCCATTACGTGTCCATTCGTGCTGCTTGCATTCCGTCCTAAGAAGATGCAAACGCAAGAAGCTGCTGCGCCGTGAGTCGAAGCAAATGGGATGCCGAGAATCGAAGCAGTAGGGAACTGCCAATCCAAGAAGCTGCCATGCCGTAAAGGGAAGCAGCTGGGAAAGTAAGGAGCCGGGAATTTATTAAAGCAAGTGACCAGAGGGATACCACGACGCTTCTAATCGGCGATAATACTCTTGCAACCGGCAAAAGACTCCAATCGATAATGTTCTCGAACCGGCGATGTTCTTGAATCGACCATGCTCTGCAGTCGACGATGCTCTTGGACAGACGAGGATCTGTGTTAAAGCATTGAAATGAGGAGGAATTGAATGGGTTGATTCATCGACTACCTAAAGAAGAAGAAGAAGAAGCAAACTACCTAGCCAAAACAGTGTGTGTCTGATCACGTAAACAGCCTGTTGTGTAATATTCTTCAACAATCTGCAACAGACGATGCTCTCAAATCGACAATCAGCCTCGCAACCGAGCCAGCTCAAGCTGCTGATTCCATGTCTTTCTGCGCCGCTTTTCTCTCTTGCACAAAGATGTCCCGAGGAAGGCAACAGCCTTGCATAAGTAATACTGATTTGCATGACGAATACGTTATTTCTCTGCGCCGTTTTTCTTTTCTTGCATGAGAATGCGCTAAACATTGTCCTGCCTTGCATCAGAAATACACTATCTTACATCAAATGTGCCCTCCCTTGCATGACGAATGTCTTCCCTTGCGTCAATGCGCCAACCTTATATCAGAAATGCCTCAGTCTTGCATGACAAATGACCTGCCTTGCATGACTGCGCCAGGTGCGAGGTTTGCATGTGATACCGGTCAAGGCCCTTTTATGCATCAATGTGTTGGCCTTATATCACGCATATTCAGCCTTGCATCGGCAATGCCTAGCCCTGCCTATAATTCCGGCTGAGGATCTGCCTTGCACAAGGCATGCGCCGTTTTTCTGCGCCGTTTGCTTCCCTTGCGTGAAGATGAGCTGATAAATGCCACAGCCCCGCATAACGAATGACCTGCCTTGCATGAAGCGCCAACCTTGCATCACGAATGTCCTGCCTTGCAAAACCAATGCTCTCCCTTGCATCGCAAAAACACACTGCCTTGCACAACAAATAACCTCCCTTTCATCAGCAATGCCCTGCCTCACATGAGATGCCAGCCTTGCATGAGTTGTTAGCCTGATATTAGGGACCAGCCTTGCATGAATACCCAGCCGTGCGTGATAAATACTCAATCTTGCATCAGAAATGCTCTTCCTTGCATCACAAAACCACCCTGCCTTGCATATAAATAGCCTCCCTTGCATCAGCAATGACCTGCCTTGTATGAAGCGCCAACCTTGCATCACGAATGTCCTGCCTTGCAAAACGAATACCCTCCCTTGCATGGGTAATGGCGCTAAGGAATACTTTGTCTCACCAAAGGAATGCCCCGGGCTTGCAAGATGCGCCAGCCTTGCACGACGAACACGCTGAGGAAAACCCTCCCTTGCATGACGAACGCACCGAGAAATGCCTCAGCCTTGTATGAGGGATGCATGTAATGTTCGCCGAGGTCCGGCCTTGCTTGTCGCTCGATCCAGATCGTTACACCCTTTGCCCCTTGCGGAGAAGTCGGTCATTCTGGATACCTTTGTGCCTTCATATGCACATTTGTTGTCATGCCGTTTCCTGTTTCAAACTAGCCGCAGAAAGTTCAAACTAGCCTCAAAGAGTTTAGACCAGCCCCAAAGAGCTTGGACTAGCCCCGAAAGAGTTTTGACTAGCCACAAAAAAATAAGACTAGCCTCAAAGAAGAAATCAGACTAGCCCCAAAGAAGACTTCCCGCTCTTGGCAAGTCTTGGCTTTCGAACTTCTCTTCATTATTCTCCATTCTCCTACTTTATTCTGCAGTCGCCCACTTGCATATTGCGAATATTCTCCATTCTCCCGCTTGTTTCGTCACTTGCCTACGAATATTCCCCATTCATCTGCTCGCCCGTCACGAGTATTTTCCATTCATCCACTTGCCTGTCGCGAAAAAGTCAACCTCCAAAACCATGCCTGAGAATCTCGTATAAGTCTCTTTGCCTTGAGTCTACTTCTATTTCATCTTGAACAACCTTTCGTTGAATCATCTCCTCCAGTCAAGTTCACCTGTCGAACGAACCCGTTGAGTGACCCTGTCGAACGAACTCTGTCAGAGGATATTCGATAAATGAGCCCTAAACAAACCCACAGAGATATACCTCAATCCACTCGACCAGAGCTACCGCTCAATCAGAATCAGAGCCATTGCGCCAGTGGACATGTCGGTTACGGTGGAAATTTCAGCCACAAAGAGGACAGTGAGCAACAACAGGCAGGAGATTGCACAGAGGTCGCCCTCAAGTTCTCGGTTGTAATTATGAAGAAGTGCACACTGACGGCTTCACTTGAGACTTTTCGCCAACGTCGTGTCGTCGCCATTTCGCCAAACTGCCCCCAACTTGGATAAAATGCAAACACTCCGTCACATCTTACACCAGTATCAGCTCATCTGAGAAAAGCAACGGGCCTGAATCTTGAATCCACTCCAAGATCAGGTCGTCATCCTAGGTAAGCACAGGAGCTACCTACAACACCGTGGACTATGAAAGCATCCCAAGGAGGGAGAGCAGCCTATCGACTTACTACACATAACATCAGTAAACGGCTTACGCTGATTGAATGCATCATCTGCCGACTTGATTACCTTATCGGCGGCGAGCTGTCGTTTGACCTGCAATATGGTATATTACTAGAGCATCTTAAGGAGAGTCATCACTGGATCACCTCGAGGAATGTCATCACTGGGGCATTATCACATACTCAATGCCAGCAAAATTCACAAGCTTCCTCTTTGAGGGTACTGAGAGGAGTATGGCCTTGATCTTTTTACCAGCCCTGTTCTTCTTCTTGTCATCCTTCTTCTTCTTGACTCTGTTATTCTCCTTGGCATTCACACTCTTGCTGGCCTTTTCTTCTCCTTCTCCTTGTGATTGTCCTTTTACGTGGTTCATTTGTTTAGAATGCGTGGAAGAGATTCATTTGTTCAGAATGTGTGAAAGTTCAATCGCGTGGAAGATCTGGAGGCTCTCCAGTGGATGGAGGCACTGTCTGGAGTCTCTGCGAGTTGATTGCTATTTGAATCAAAAGGAATACCCGGCTTGGTATACTTGAATCAAAGGGTAAACCCGACTCAGCACCCAGTCAAACCAACGGGCGTACCCGACTGAGCAGAAGGAAATCAATGGGCGAACCCGACTGAGCGGAAAGAAAATCAATGGGCGAACCCGACTGAGCGGAAAGAAAATCAATGGGCAAACCCGACAGAGTGGAATAAAATCAATGGGTATACCCGGCTGAGCAGAGGTGAATCAATGAGCATACCCAAATTGGCGCCCAGTTAAAATTAATGGGCATACCCGAATTGGAGTCTAGTTGAAATTAATGAGCATACCCGACTTGGCCCCTATAGCGAAGACATTCACTCTATCCGCCGAACCCTGCCCTCTCATGTCATACTGAAAAGAAGCTAAATGGTGGAAATTACGCGACGGGCAGGGAAAGTCACTTTTCATACAAATTTTTTTTCTTGGCACCCTACTGTATGTCATATTTGCATCACAAAAACTTTTCTCTGGTCATGGCACAACAACTTTTCTCTAGTCATGGCACAGCAATATCCTCTGGTCAATACTAAGCATGTAGTCAATACGAGGCATCCTGGTCAATACGAGGCATCTGGTCAAGAAGCGGCATCATGGCGAGCGACACTTTTACGACACGGCAGCCACCCCACGGCCTCATCAAGATCCGCCATCCTGGCTATCCTCACAAAACCTCAAAGATGCTTGTCTTTATTGGTCGTGACTCTGACAAAGGATGCATCGACTATGACCTGGTACATACTTGTTGTGCAATTGTTGCAAACAACCGCTTCGACGGCTGGCTCTCGTATACATCAGATCCCCAGGGTGATCGTGTAGATGCACGTCCCCTGCTTCATCCTGGCGAATACTTTTTCCATGTCGACGGTCCAGGTGAGGTCTTACATATACATAACTCTCGCCTCAATGGCTAACTCTAAAAATAGCTTATAGCGATGCTTGCCCCGCCCACCGATATGGCATCGTCCCTACCTTTCGCTTCTGGTCATGTCCAGATTCTGCATCACTGCCCTCAAGCTGGTCTTTTCCTTCCTCTGCTGCAATACACCCACCAGAAGAGCCGCACCTACGACGATGTCTTTTGACGGACCATAAAATGTCTGTTGATCAGGTGCACGTGGTCCCCTTGGCTGAAAGTCAATGGTTCAGGTACAATCGTATGGAGACGTTTGGCAGTACTGGGGGGGCCGGTCTCGGGATGACCTCCCCCTTGAACGATCGCCAAAATCTTGTAACGTTGAGAACAGACCTCCATCGCGCCTGGGATGACAAGATTTTCACGTTTGTGCCAAAGCCATCTCAGGGTGGCCGTCTTGTTCTTCACCTTTTCGACACAGACGACGAAACTGCAGAGCTATATCACAACCAACCGCTCAGACAGCTCAGCCAGCTCGGCCATCACATTTCACCGCATTTTCTATTCAGCCGGCTTGCATGGACGGTCCTTCCCTGTGGTTTAGAACCGTTTTTATATCAAGGCCCTGCGCGTGTGCTGTGGGTCCCCGACAAAGACGGAGAGTTGAAGGAAATCAATGCGACTCGAGACGAAATCGAGACCTATTTGAATGTCCCCACCGAGGCTCTGGGGGTAAACCCGCGAAAGAGAGAGCTTGACAGCGACGATGAGGAGGAGCTCTCTGTCAAGACGAGGAGGACCAGTCCTGATTTGGACTGGAGAGACGTCTATCACATTTGATCAACATTTTCGTTGCTTGCACTCAATCCATGCCGTTTGAAGAATGTCTTGCTGACGCCGAATATGGTCTTTTGACACTAGCTCTGATACTATCACGTCGACTGCTTGCACACTGATCATGATACGTTGAACAATAATGACAATAGATGATGCTATTATCGGTACTTGGTCCTTGAATTACAGCACGTTGGTTGTAACTGGTGTTGGTATTTGCTAATGCAGACACCTGTATACTGGCATTTACTGATGCAGGCACATGTATACTGGCATTTGCTGGTGCAGTGATCGAATCATGGCACATTGAATCATGACACGTTGAATCATGGCACACTGAATCATGACACGTTGAATCATACTATGAGTGATACTTACTCATTGAACAATACTGTAGCAGATACTGCTTGTTTAAGCGGTTGCCCCTTGAATGCTTACGTTTTGATTGATACTGTAACTGACACTTGGCCGTTTAACAATGGCACACTAAATAATGGCACCTCGAGCATGATGCGCTGAATGGTTCTGTTACTAGAACTTGTACCTTGTTCATGGCATACTGGTACGTTGAATGATACTGCAGCTAATATTGCCGTTTGTTGATACCAGCATTGATACTGGCACGTTGACTGCTTACTGAATACTTGCAACTTGATTGATACTTGGACTAATGCTGCAACTGGCACTTTTATGTTGAACGATGTCGCATTGAAAAATGGCCCGTTGATTAGTAATGGTATCTGTTGATAATATCATCTGCTGATACTTGCATTGATCACCACGCCTTTACTACTGCTTCGCTCTCCTGCTTGACCAACACGTTTGCAAAACTTTTTCCGCCGCCATATAGCAATTTAAAGCACCTCCCTGACTCCCACAATGTCAGAATCGTCTTGCCTCTTTTTTTTGGATCGAATTCGTTTTTCCTTTTGTATAGACGTTTTTGTATTTATTTTCTCTTCTCCCCAAAAACGAAAAGCTTCTTTCCGTTGCTATGCAGCACTTCAAAGCCACCCCCTTTTCCCCCACCCTGAGAGAATCACCTTGTCTTTGCTATTTACCGAATCCATTTCCACTTTTGTTTGCACATTATTTGATGCTGTCTGCCCATTCTGCCTAAACTACGAGTTTGCAAAACTTCTTTCCATTGCGATATAGCAATTCAAGGCCAACCCCCTTTACCCTACCATGTGAGAATCGTCTTCCTTTTTTATCAATTAGATTCATCTTTCCTTTTGTCTAGATGTTTTTGTACCTCTTTTCTCTTCTCCCTGAAAAGGAAAAGTTTGCAAAACTTCTCTTCGTCGCGATACAACACTTTAAAGCCACCTCCTTTCTCCTGACTTGTGATAATCGCCTTGTCTTTGCTATTCATCAAATCCACTTCTACTTTCGTTTGCACATTTATCAACCCTGACTATTCCTTTTGCACAAACCACGATTTTGCAAAACCTTTTTTAGTAGCGATATAGCGATTCAAAGCGTCCCCTTCCTTCCCAACTTTAGCGAAGCACTGCACCTTTTCTATTAATTGAATCCCTTTCTCTTTTTGCAAGGACCTCCTTCTACTTCTTCGCTCTTCTCATTGAAAAGGAAATGTTTGCAACATCTCTTTTAGAGGCGATGTACAGCTTATAATCTTTCTACCATTCTACGCTCTTCTACCTTTGTTACTCATTGGATTCATCTCTCTTATTGTCAAGACGTATATAGAGATCTCTTCTCTTATATCCTTGGACAACAATTTTGCAATACCTTTTTTCGAGACTGGACACCACCTACAAGCTTTGTCGGTTTTTCGCTATTCTGCCTTTTTAACACACCGGGCGCACTTCCCATTCGGCCTAGACATGGATCTTAGTCTAATCTTTTATTGGCCTAGAGGAAAAGTATGCAACTCTTTTCTTCACAGCAAAATACCTCAAGATGTCTAATACTATTTTACGCCTTTGAAGAGCCACCACGCCTCTGTTACTGATTGAAGTCGTCTGCTTTTTCGTTTGCATATATTTTCTACTTTCTTCTTTCTCTCTGTTGAAATAAAAAGTTTGCAAGACCTCTTTTCATCACGATACTCCACTTTCAACTTTCACCCCTTTTCGCGGCTTTAAATAGCCGTGTCAACTCGTCTTTTCATTTGCATATATTTCCGACTCTCTTCTTTCTCTCTGTCAAAATGAAAAGGCTGCAAGACCTCTTTTCATCACGATACTCCACTTTCAACTTTTTTCCTTTTTTGCGCCATTTCTCTTTTGCTATTAATCAAATCTATTTCTCTCTTTCTTCTACATGTATTTTCAGGCCTCATCTCTTGTCCCACCTAAGGAAAACTTTGCAATACTTTTTTCCGTCACGATATGCCTCTTTCAATCCTAACCCCCTTTCGCACCTTTTTCGCACCATTTCTCCTTTTCTATTCATCAAACCCACTCTTTTTCACTTGTACATATACTCTTGAGCCTCATCTCTCGTTTCCTTCAAGGAAAAGTTTGCAAGACGTCTTTTCATCACGATATTCCATTTTCAGCTTTTACCCTTTTTCGCGCCCATTCGCCTCTGTCACCCGTTGAATCCATCTCTTCTTTTGTATGCAGATTTTCCTGTATTGCTTCTATCGTTCTCCAAAAGTAAAAGTCTGCAACATTTATCTTCGTTGCAATATCCCGTTCTGAAGCCTCGTTATTCTCTACGCCTTGTCTGCACTTCCCTGCCTCTTCAACGCATCAGAACCACTCTTCGCTTTGCCTATACATTCTTCCAGCCTTTTTCTTATATTCTTATCAAAAAAAAGAAATTGTAAAATCCCTTTTCGTCGCAATATCCCGTTTTAAAGTCTTCTTATTTTCTACGTCTTGTCTGCACTACTCTGCCTCTTCAATCAATCAGGATTGCTTCTTTTGGTGTCTATACATTCTTCTAGCTTTGTTCTTTCGTGTCATAGGAGGAAAAGTTTGCAACATTTCTTTTCGTTGCAATATGCGCCTTTCAAGTTTTCACCCTTTTTCTTCGCCCTTTTCAACCTTGCCCTTTTGCTACCTATTAGATACATGCCTCCTTTTGCTTCGCTGTTCATCTACCTTGTGCCTTTGCTCTCCTCCAACAACGAAATTGCAAAACTTCTATATGCTACAACAGACGACATACAAGTTGCGCCTCTTTTCTTCGCCATTTTCGCCGTTTCTCCTTTTTCACTCGTCAAATCCAATTTTCTCTTAGCTCCCGTTTCTGATTTTGACAGCAAGTTTACTCTCTTTGAAAGAAAACTTTGCAATACCTGTATCAGTCGAGATATTCCACTACAAAAGACACCCCCGTGCCGCTGCCTTTTTCGCATCCTCTTTCCTCTTCTATCCATCAAACACAGTTCTCCCTTTCTCTAACCACCTATTTTGACAGTAAATTTGCTCCCTTGTAACGACAAGTTTGCAATACCTCTATTGGCCGCGATATTCCGCTTCAAGGCACTACCATATCGCTACCTTTTCTGCCCCCTCCTTCCTTTCCTACTCATTAAACGCACTTCTCCTTTTGCATATACGTTTTCTGCCTTCTTTTCTCTTTTCTATCAAAAGGAAGAGCCTGGAAAACCCTTTTCCGTCATGATATGCGACTTGAAAGCCACCCCCTTTTCACCTACCTTTTTTCAAACATTTTCGCATTCTTTATCAATCGACGCTAGTTCTTCTTTTACTTGCATATTCTTGCATATTTCTTCTTTCTTCCATTTGAACAGCAACTTTGCAAAACCTCCCCCCAGGGTAATATCTTACTTTGAAATCACCTCCTTTCCTCCACATTTTTCGTCATCTTTCAACATTCTTTACCAATTGATGTTACTTTTCCTCCTGTTCACAAATTCTTCCAATTCTCATCTTCCTTCTATTTAAACAGCAACTTTGCAAAACATGTCCTCGTGATAAAATCTTAATTGAAAATCACCCCCTTTTCTACCTTTGACGAACCATTACGCCTTTATTACCCATCAAATTTACTTCTTCTTCCCTTAGCACACTCTTCCAAATGTCATATTCCTCCAGACTGAACAGCAACTTTGCAAAACTACTTTTCGTTGAGAAATATGCCTTCTTTGTCTGGCATCTTCTCTATCGTCTCTGTCATCTCCATCTTCTGTACTATGTACGTTCCTCCTCTGTCATCTTTACCATTTTCGACATCATGTCCATCTCTTTTCTGTTCTTCTATCAGTGCCTTTTGCTATTTCCTCACTTGCACCCCCTTTTCATCATTCTTCGTTCCTCTTCACTAGGTGCTTGTATTTAGAGACATAATACTAATATAGTGTGTACCCCTTCAAGCACGGCGAATGCGTCTCTCAAGAACGGTGAAAACATTTCCCTTGATACAGTACTGCTCGATATAGTCACTACCTGGTGTAAACCAGATGCTATCTGGTGCAAGTGGATGTGAATCAATGCACATTCGTTTATAGCTAGTGCAAATTCGTTGATGGCTGATGTAAATCAATGTATAATCGTTGCTGTTTCTCTGCAAATCACTGTATATCTATACAAACCCGTCTATCCCTTTGCCACATCTTGCCACTTCCACCAGAGCCCACGTTGAGTAGACAATAGAAAGCAGAGAGCAGACAGCAGCAAGGAAACAGCTTACACTCGTCTCGTACGCTCGAATATACTCCATCATCCCCCTCTGGTATGCCTCTGTCATGGTTGTTATTCGGGCTTGATCCGATGAGCCAATGTCAACGACCCTGCCGATTCCATAGGCCTATCACACAGTCACCAAGGCTGATTCCATGGACCAAGGCCAACATATCACACTCACCAAGGCTGATCCCACGGGCCAAGGTCAACATCCCCAAAGGACATTTCTTCCACTTGGCAACCCTCTACAATGTACGAGTTCGTCCTGGTATCTGAGCTCACCTTGCAACCACGAATCTTATGAATGGGAACATTAAGCTGGTTGAGAAGGGAGAGGAAAAGTGTTCACTCTAATAGCCAAATTGAACAAGAATGAACTCTGAGAGCCAAAGTGGTTCGCCCTTTTCGCATACTCCTTGACTCTGTCAATTCCCAGGCGCGGGACGACGGGAGCGCGGCTGACGCGTTGGACCAGGTGTCTGTGCATGTTAGTCTACACCAAAGAAAGAGGAAATGGCAGCAAAAACTCACCGAAGCGGCCATGCGGCGATCGCCGTTGATCAGTCGACTATTCATGTTGGCAAAGAGGGTGTCAATGTTTGCCATGTAGCGGTCGATATTCGCCAGGTTTCTGTCAATATTGGCCAGGTGACGTTCAATATTCACGGAGTGGGCCTCTGTGTCCGCCACCATTCTGTTGGTATTGATGAACTGACCGTTGATGCTGTCCATGTGACGGTCGATGTTTGCGAAGTGGACCCCTGTATTTGCCAAGTGCATGTCGACACTGGCAAAACGGCCGTCAATGTTGGCTAGTTGTCCGTCGACGTCGTTGAAGCGCACATCAACATTGGCAGAGCGCATCTGTACGTCAGATACAAGGTGGCTGACAACGCCGTTTAGGTGCAATACGTCGTTCCGAATCTGCTGCAGAAGATTTGATTGCCATTCCAAGGAGGCTGGCTGTTGCTGGCGATTTGAAGCGATTGATTGATGACGATTCAGAGGGGTCAATTGTTGGCCATTTGAAGCGATTGATTGCTGAAGATTCGGGGCTCCGTACTGCAAAGCGATGCCAAGCGAAGAGATGCCAGGTAAAACGGTCTGCTCTCGACGACGCCAATGTGGTGAGGCTTCCTGGAACGAAGAGACGGGTCCTCCATGATGCAAATTGTTCAGATTGGCAACAGAGACGGGTCCTCCATGATGCAAATTGTTCAGATTGGCGGCAAAGGCTGCTCCCCCGTTGGGCAAATTGTTTGAACCTGGACGATGCTGCGAATCTCCATTCGGCTGCAAACTCAGAACGACAACCGAAGGAGATGGAGCAGATGCGATGAATGTATCCACCTGACTGTTCCAGGTGCGGGCAGCATGCGCAAAATCGATGACGGGGACGTCTCCATCCATGTACATGCTCATGAGGAGATTCAAACGGCCGCGAAACTCGATTGGTACCTATCGTTGTCAGCTTGTCTTCTGTCATTTTGTTTGCAGACGTTTGATTTGTGGAAGAATGGCAGATTTGTTTTGACGGTTTTGATTGTGAGAAATGGTGGTGATTATGAGAGGACGACAGTGATTGTAATTTGATGAAACAAAGAGAATGGAGAATGATGAGAAGGAGATAATGGAGGGTGAAAAAAGTGAGAGAATGAATAGTGAGTGAAAAATGAAAAATAGCAACTCACGTCGGCACAGTCCAAATGCAGGTCAAGGCAGCGTCTGCAACTCGAAGAAGAAGAGCGCATGCATTGTACATGAACACCAGAGGCGACATTCCGGGCACAGGGCAGACAGCAGTTGCGATCGAGTGAATGCGTTACCGCCAAGGTACTGCGTGGCCACGGGAATTCGGTCGCTGGCACATCTTCAGCGCGCACCGCATATGGGAGCCAGAGTGGTTGGTCCATGTTGGTAGAGAGAATTGAAGAGGAAAGGAATTTACTTTTGCAAAGAGAAAGAGGGCTATTTGTTTGTAAAGAATGGTGGAGAGGGAAGGAGATGAAAAGGTAAAGAAGTGAATTTGCGGGAGGACACGAATTTGTAGAAGGGAATGGAAAGGCAAACAGGGCAAACAGCAAAGCCACGTCACGCAGACAGCGAAGTGGCGTCCTCCTCTCGTTGGATGTCTCATCAGGGTTTATTTCTGCCGAAAAAGCAAACAACAGAAATCGGATTCTTCTTCTTCCTTCTCTTCTTGCCAGGATTCACTCTTGTTATAATTCATTCTTGTCATGGTTCATTCTTGTCAAAATTCATTCTTATCATGATTCAGTCTTGCCAGGATTTACTTTTGCAGTAGACTCATTCTTGCAGAGCATTCATCGATATAGAAGATTCATTATTGCAACGAAATCAAATATCAGAAAGTGAATTACGGGGAATATCCTTGTTGTCACAGCAGTCAAATTAGCAACTGCTCATCACATGTGATGCCAGAATAATTTGGTCATCCTTGTCTGATATGGGAGAAAGAATTATCTTCCGTCTCCAATATTACTTCCTTCATTAGAACAAGCTACTCAATTCGGCGACCTCTGCCGCTTTGAATAGATATTGTCGGTCGCTGCATTTGTTTGTAATGGTGTGAGATTGATATCCGCGAATCACATTACAACCAAGACTTGAAAAAGGTGGAATGCATCCTTACAAACCACTAGTTTGACGTGGCATTTGGTCACTTAGAGTCGCTTGAAATGGCGTCTATGATTTAGCATGTGTGATTTGGCATGCTTGGAGTTGCTTAAAACTGCCCAGAACCTTCACCGACGCACTTCGAATTGGCATTTGTGAATTGGCATATTTGAATTGGCATAGGTGAATTGGCGTTCGTGAATTGGCATCCATGACTTGGCATACTTAGAATTGCCTGGAATGTTTGCTGGCCTAATGTGAAATGGCATATGTGAGCTAGTATCTATGAAATGGCATTCGTGATTCAGCATCTGTGACTTGGCAAACTTGGAATTGCTTAGAGTGCTCGCTGGCGTGATGCGAAATGGCATATGTGGACTGGCATGCTTAGAATTGCCGGTGACATGTCGTCACGGCGACGCTAGGTCGTCAAGTTTGGCTATACGAAATCACCTCTACCTCATGACTACATAAGAGATGGCTTTTCATTCCAGTCTTCTCTTCCAATCCTCATCTTTTTCAATACTTCGATTAGCAATACAATCTTTTTCTTCTTCTCCAAATTTCCAATCAGCAACTACAACCATGGCTGATTCTTCCAACAGTACGACTACCCATTAAAATATTGAGCAAAGCTGATATTCTTCTAGATCAAGGTGTCCCTCGGGAATTCGCAGAGAGAACTGCAACTATCCATCCCATGGGGCCAGCGAATGCGGGCGGAAGAGCCCCATACTGGATGTCTCTCCCAGCCGAAATCTCGCCCAGGGGGTACATTACCCAGTTCATCTACCCTCCAATGTACCTCTCACCAGATGGCCGCCTTTTTGAACTAGTCGAAAATGCAGTCGGCCCCGTCGTTGCTGATCCGGGTCCCTTTGTCGGCCCCACCCTCCTTGCAGCTATCCGCGACAACATGAGCCGCGACCAAAATCCCTAGATGTTGCTCTGCTCTGCTGCTATTTGGGGTTCCTACTTGTCGTCCTTGCGGACAATTGGCAGAGGTTTCTGATTGCTGTCATTGCAGACAATTGGCAGAGATTTATGATTACCATCAATACAGACAATTAGCCAAGGTCAATCATCTAGAATCACTTGAGATAGTTGAATCAGAATGAGTCTATGATTGATATTGGAGCTTCTTGTGCTATCGGCAATGCTCTTTCTCGTGTTGTTGATAACAGGTCCACGAGAGAATCTGTTTATTGTCTTTGCAGTAAACAATCAGAAACTACATCTCGTTCCAAGTACCGAAACGCATAAAAGGCATATTCAGGAACACTATTCCCTGCTCTGCCATTCAGTCGCCATTTCTCTATTCACCGCCCATTCAATATATCATGTTGCCATCTGCTATAACCGCGTTGCAAGTAGTGATATGTACTTGCTTACATGATTCAGTACTATCATATACGTCAGCCATGTTGATTCGTAGAGACTGATTTGTGGAGACTGATTCACAGAGGTTGATCCATAAAGGATGATTCGAAAGACAAGTGTACCTCTTCTTCTCGTCAAGGACAAATATATAGCAAAGGGAATGTCCTTCCTCTCCTTCTCGGCTGTGGTGTCGTGCAAACGACATGGACAACAAAAAGCGTCCTGTGCAAAGCAATACAAACAACAAATAGCCAAACCATCTTCTTATAGGTGTCGTGCTCAGCCAAGACTGCATATTCGGTCTACTTTGGTTAGTTGTCCATAGCAATACATGAATGCTGGTAAATGTACGTGCTTCCTTTCCTTGTTTGACCAGCCTTGTGCATTGTTGTCTACCAACGATTAGCCTCGTTACCCAACCTCATACGCCTTGAGTGGTTGGACAAGTGCTAGAATGTTGTAGGTTTATCAAGAAGAGCGACTGGGGAGGCTTGTCCTTCCTCTCTGGGCCGCCCTAATTGTTATAATCCTGCACTCTAGCATGCTGGGAGCATACTTCTCGTCTTCTTTCTATTCATATTGCCTAGAAATCTACTGAATCAAAGCCTGACTCTTCAACCGTGCAACCCCCCTGCCTGACCGAGCGACGAACCATATCAATCTAGGCCTTAATATTCCTAACCTCTTAAACCTTCTACGAACCCAAACCCTCTTACCGAGCCACCCCCCCCTGCCCGACCGACCGACGAACCAAATCTACAAAATCTCCTACCATCCTGATTAACTTAATACGAACACTTACCCTATCAGCCTCCCCCTCTAAAATATGTAAAAGATGCAAACAGTATGGCATCCTCCAACAGATGGACTGATGGATTGCAGAACCTTCAAGTAGAGCCCAAGGAAGGAAATACTCATATCAAACATATATAAAAAGCTGCCACACTTCTCATAAGCTGCAGATTCTAACTCTAAACGGTATAGCAAAGGCCCAGAGGGCATCATCCTCCCACGTTTTCCATTACGAAATTGAAGCGCCAACGGGGTCGTCAATCTTGGTTGTTCAACTTGCGCAAATCAACTTTGGCCAATCAGCCTGCATGTATGAGCTTGCATAGATTAGCTTGCGCACAAATGACAAAAATGCGAAGATTCACGTCATGGCAAAAGGAGAAGGGCAAGTGAAAGGGCAAATAGAGAGAAACTTGTTCAAATATATGGCCAGACTGAAGGTGGGCGCAACACTAACAATAGGGATGGTTCAATATACGGGCTATAACTAGGGAATCGTGTGACCAGGGAGATTTACCATTTTTGACATACTCGACCTGCAATATATAAAAAGTCCAGACTAGACGAGGCACTGCCTGCGGGACAAAGAGAGAGGAAGGGGAAAAAAGGAAAGATGGGAGTTTGGAGAGAAAAAAGAAAGAGTGTTATAGATACGAATCATGGTTTCTTGAATAACCGGAAATTCCGGCTGCAATTGAATTCACTATTTCTTCTTCTTCTTATGCCTCTTCTCATTATGCCCCTTCTCATAATGCTACTCCCTTTCATTTTTCATCTGCATATTCTGCATCTATTGCTTCTCTCTTCACCTTTGACCTACCTCATTTTCTTCATTTTCTTTATTTCGTATCTTCTTCGTCATCTTCATCTTCTCCTAGATAATGTTGTTTGGCCAAGGAAGCATGACCCAAAGAAGCATGACCAAGTGGAGCATGACCCAAAGAAGCATTACCCAAAGAAGTATGACCCAAAGAGGCATGACCCAGAGAAGCACCAGAAGGTTGACCCAAACAAGTTTGACCACCAGAAGCAGCAGAAAGTTGGCGCAAAGCAACGGCAATAGTGTCAAGAGCGTGGGTGATGTGGTCGAGCTTCTGGTAAACATTTGCTAGATCGTCCCTGATAGACAGTAGAGTAGAGGCGGAGGTGGCTGGGGCCCTCTGTTCTACGAAACCATTGACTAGCTCGTTCCAAGTGCGTGCAGCTTGGGCGACAATATGGGCAGGGGCAGTGTCGGCAGTGTCGGCAGTGCACATGCGCATAAGATGGTTGAGGCGGGAGCGAAAAGTAACTGGAACCTGTTGATGTTAGTCGCTAGCTGGGGCGGTATGCTAATTTGGGCGTGATGTTAATTGGGGCGGATGGCAAGAACAGAAAGACAATGGGAGGAAACGACTCACAGGCCGACAGGGTTTGTCAGCGAGGCGACAGTTATCGCACCTGACGGGTCCTATTTCGGATTGTCGTCCGCATTGTAGATGGCCGCCAGTCACTACTCTTTTGGCACAGTACAGGCAACATGGGTAGTCCATGACTCTGCTGTTGGTCCAGACTTCCAGTGGCCAGGTATAATTCCCGCTTGGTACATCTTCAACAGCCACCCCTTGGGGAAGCCAGATTCGATCTGACATTGAGGTACCAATTTGACGCAGGTTTGATGCGGGATGTGAGTTTGATGAAAACTTGATTAGGGATGTAAGTTGGATGCAAAATCGAGGAGGGGATGTGAGTTGAATGCAAATTCGATGGGTGACGTAGGTTTGGCAAGAGTTGCAAATCCGATGAGAGATGCAAGTGCGAGATGCAAAGTCGATGAGACTTGCAAACCTGACAAGAGTTTGATGAAAGGTCCAAACTCGATGAAGGACGCAGATTTGACGGAAGCTGCAAATCTAACGAGGGATGCAAATTCGAAGAAGAGGCACATTCAAAGAAGATGCAAATTCGCAGAGGAAGCAGATCCCCAAAAGAAGCAAATTTGAAGGCCAAGTAGGTCCAAAGGAGGCGCAGATTCAAAGAAGGAGAAAGAAAGGTGCAGAAGGAAAAGAAGGTACGGGGTCGCCAAATTGACGCGCTTATGGTACAAACGAATGCAGCCGCGTCTTGGCGAAATGGAATGTTTCCGCAATTCGGCTCTAGGTGAATTCATGCAATCCCTTGCTTCTTCTCTTTGTTTTATTTGCCTCTTTCTCATTGTCCTTCTTCTTCTTACTCCTTCTTGGCCGTCGTATTGTGCAGACGACGAAAACAGCAAATAGCACCTAGCCATCGTATTGACCGTTGTCTTGACCGTAGTCTTGACCGTCATGTTGTGTGAACGACCAAAAAAGCAAATGGCGCTGCCAAAAATAGCCCCCGCAACAAATAGCTATCGTAGTATGGGCTGGATTTCAAGCTGGAGCCAGGCAGAAACCAATCTGATAGAGTGTTCGCTTGTAGAAATGTTGTATTGACCTCACAATTCAATCATGCGCCTTTTCACCTTGTCCAGGACAATGCTACTAGCCTCCTGCCTCCCTCCT
Source organism: Erythroxylum mucronatum (assembly GCA_027563825.1). Taxonomy (NCBI): domain Eukaryota; kingdom Viridiplantae; phylum Streptophyta; class Magnoliopsida; order Malpighiales; family Erythroxylaceae; genus Erythroxylum; species Erythroxylum mucronatum. The sequence goes on along the minus strand of JAOSBP010035563.1, from coordinate 19,825 downwards.
AGCCGAAATTTGAGCTGGAACCAGGCAGAAGCCCGTCAGATAGCAATCTGATAGAGATTTCACATGCTGAAATGACCTCACTGTTCAAGCATATGCCTTTTTCACTGCGACCAAGACAACGCCCCCAGAATTGCCGAATATGCTAAAGTTGCTAGACACAACAAAATGGATGATACATCAAAATACCACAAACATCAAAGGCGCCAGAAACGCCAAAAATTGTTAAAACTGTCAAATCATCAAGTTGTCAAGTCGTTGCAACGTCAGACTTTCCAAACATACCAAAATTGCCAAAAATCCCTCAAAACCCGCTAAAAATGAGGAACAGGACGACGAGGAGTAATAGCAGAATGGTAAGAATGATACGACAAACAAAAATGCATAGGGATAACAAAGAAGAGAATAAAAAAGCAACAGAACAGGAAGCAGGAGGGAGACGTACAAGGGACAGAAGATGAAGAGCAATAAATAGAAGGGGAACCACAAGGAACAGAAGATTTTACTGTCTGTTCTCCTGTTTCTTGATCTTCTTCTGCTTCTTGTCTTCTTACTTTGTAATCTCTTGCTTCTTGTTATTCTTGTTCTACTTGCTATTCTAATTCTTGTGCTTTTCCTACTTGTTCTTTTACATCTGTTGCTTCTGTTTCTTCTTCTCTTGCTTCTCAATCTTATTTTCATGCTTCTATCCCTCAGCGCGTCAAGCTTCTTCTCATCGGGCTTCTCATTGGGCTTCTCCTCGTCGGGATTTGTCCCCATCAGCCATCTTCTTCAAGTGCCATCTTCTTATTACAAGCATACCGACAGGCAGTGTTCTTTTCATAGATAAAATGGAGCGGCTTGCAAATGTGCAACAGAGTAAGGGCATTGGTCCGGACAAGCATCATCAATTCAAAAGAGTATCGAAAAGGGAGAATCATGTGTTGATGTATTTCGTCGCGAATTAAAATAGCAACTCGTCACTTGTAGGACTTGTTGCATGCAAAGGGGGAAGAATCAGAAGAGGAACGGACATTAACCAAAGGAATGAGGTGAATAACAGAGAATGAGATGACAGACATACGTGACCTTGAAGTTGAGATGCCAAGCGGGACGATTCCTTTTCGAGAATGGTCGCTTCCTCATCCGGCCTAGGGCCGCGGTTCGTTCCGCTTTGCCGAGTTATCTCCGAGTTATTTCCCCGCACTTTCACCTACACATCTGCAGATTTGCATTATTTGTAATGGTATTTGTCTGTCCGGTAGCGTGCTGAATGCCATCTGCTGTGTGCTGTGTGCTACATGTTATCTAATGTGTGCTGCCTGCGGTGTACCATCTGCTGCGTGCCATCTACTGTGCGGTAATGGTCCATGTTGTAATATAAGCGGATCAGTTGGAGGTTCTGCTAGTGCTTCGAGCAAGGTCTTGGTTCTAATGTACAGAATGTCTTTGATATAGTAATGGTGTGTCATTATTAGTGAGAGCTTCTCACTAAGCGCAACAATTACAGCAGCCCCTTTATTTGGCTTGAACAAGTTCGATACATGGCGATGGTCATGTGTTAAACGATGCCCTCCATGTCCAGATCTTCTATATCTACTAAACGAATGAGCGCGGTAGCCTCTAAGCGACCACTGAGAGGGCCCTATATTGGCTCGCACGTTAGCTTGCGATACAGAAGTGGGATAAAAAGTTAGCAACAGAAAGAGTAGGGCCTTGATGCTGGCGACCGACAGCGACTGGAAATGCCTGGCCTAGGAGAAGTCGATAGTTCCTCAGCATCTTCCAGTTTGCTATGACAGTAACAAGGACAAGGGTCTTTCTTGGAGATAGATGACTATCAACTTGGGCAGACGCTCCAGGATAATAAAGGCTAACTTTTAGTCGCCCACCGATGACACTCATTCTCAAAAGTAGACATGCTCCGCAGAGTTCTTGAGAGGGAATTTGCCTTGATCATCTTTGTTCTGATGAAACGAATCAACGAGATCACCCGTATACTCTCGCTCCGTCTCACATCTATCCGCCATTTATGGAGATTTAATACGTAATGCCCGACGCAGAAGCTATTCCGTCTCTATCCATTTCATCAAAGCTCGCAGATATGTAGGATTAATTAGTGCTGGCTAAGAGATGATAGCCAATTCGTCTGAGACAATCCCATCTGGGACGAGTGAATTGCTGTTGAAGCTAGGCAGAATCAGCATCTTTCTCATTGGAGTTCTCCTCTGGAGAAGCAGTCTTTCAAAGGCTGTCTGGCTGAGACAAAGTGAACTGACTAAGTATCAGTCTCATCATGTTTCTCGTTGGGGTTCTGGTCGAAGCTGTCAGGTTGGGGCAGAGACAAACTCGTCAGTGACGAACAAAGGAAGCTAATATCCTCCTCTCTCAGTCGTCTTGCCCGTTGATAACCAGCCTCGCCAATCAATATCCTGGCCCACCGGCTGGTGTAGAGATACCGCAGACTTGCAGAGCAAAGAGGTCGGCATTCTTCATCTTTTCGGGAGTTGCCAGCTTTGTAGAGGCCGAGGAGGTGTCAGTCGAGCATTATTCTACAGAGAGAAGAGTTGGTAAAATTCGTTTGCTACAAAGAAAAGCTCATCTGAGGCGCTTCCTGTCAACAATGTCAAGGAAATATCTATGACAGCCGCTTGCGGGCGCTGGGTAATTTGCCGTTGACGTTCCTCCTGATTTTCCTCTTGATTTTCCTCTCAGTAAACCCATTCCGGATACTCTAATGTCTTCCACCTCAAGGCCCATTCCAGAGTCACTGAGAGAATGTCGACTGAGAGGAGACTCACTGGGAGAATGTCCACTGAGAGCAGACGCCCCAAAAGGGTAGTCTCCGAGTGTGGCAATCATGCTGATCCACTCTGTTGTCAAGTGCAAGCAAATATCCTTGATACGACGGTGATGACCATCTCGCAGGTTCCATCCTCCGATCCAGATTTGGTCAACTCGGTATTTCTCCTTTGCTTTGGTGATAAAACTCCTCTGTGGACCGGAAAGCTTTTGAAAGGCATGGGGAAGATTATCCTTGATATCCGAATCGTAGATGATGAGTATTTTTCCTTGTCCGCTTGGTTTTCTTATCAATGCTGCTGCCCAGCAGTGCCAGATGATGTTGTCCCACTTTTTATTTGCAACCCAGCGTTCTGATGGCGTGCTGAACATGGCTATCCGTGTATATCTACCATTCGTCCTCCTCTTAAAAAAGTTGGAGATGATATCTCGACCTTGTCCATCAGGCAGCGAAAGAATCCAGTTTGCTTTGTCATTGCCGTTTTTGAAACTCACCACTTTTGGATGAATATGCACCTCTCCATTGTCGATTCGCTCTTCTTCGTCGACTGGCTTCTTCTCATCGACTGACCCTTCTTCGTCAATATGCAGCCCTGGGAGAAACTGCAGATATTCATTGAGTGCGCCTGCCAGCGATTCGCCGTCGGTTGGCCGTCGTGGGAAGCCTTGCCACGCAAAATACCGGAATTTGTCGATTTTTGCCATTTTTGCGAGGTCAAATCTCCATTTTTTTGCGTTTTCCAATCAAGCCGAGTGTCTTGATGGTCGTACACATTCAAAATTTTGGGCGCAATGTTTGTGTCGCTGAATACTGCTGTTGGGTGGTTGAACATGCAGATAGTCTTTACACAGGGTAGTCAAATGTGCGGACCCCTTTTTCACGTTTCCTTTGGGCTCTCCACACTACTCCAATCGGCCACCTGCTTCGACTTGTTTTGTTTCTATTCTGGTGATATCCTGGCGTCTTGGGGGTATTTGTTAGAGGAGGTCAACGTCCAGAATGCAAGTGCCAATCATGGAAACTACCCATCATACAACATGTCCAATGGTAGCTAAAAATGGGAGACCACTTTTCTTTCCAATTAACATTGAGCGACCAACCGGCGAGTCTCTGTAAATCAAGTTCGAGTCAAGCGCAGCAGCTTGTATCTGGCAGAAAGATGGCTGGTGGGGATCAGCCGCCATTTAGCCCACAATCAGCCTCACGAATCGGCGCACAAGGGGCACGAGATGCAGGCCCAAGGGCACGGGTCGACATAAGCGTTGGGTTGGTTGACCCTGCACCTCATAACCAGGTTCTGCATAAGGTCACATGTACCAGGAATAACCGGTGAACCCGGTCGTTCGGCGAGGCATTCGACGTGCCGCCTTGGTCATGCAAGATATTCATCAAGGATATTCCTCAACGGCGTTCAATGGCAAAGCAGGGCAGGGCGTTCAATAACAAAGCAGGGCAGAGTGTTCAATAACAAAGCAGGGCAGGGCATACAAGGCTGGGGCATTCGTCATGCAAGGCGTGGCGTTTGTCAGCAAGGCGGCGTATTGGTTAGCGCATTTCTCATGCAAGGCAGCAAAACGGCGACGGCACGGCCAGGCCAATCAGTGATTGTACCGGCGTGGCGTGCAGTAGTATGCCCCTCAGAGGCTTAAAAGGAGATCTTAGCATTTTCCCGACTTCATCCCCTCCCCCTGGCCCTCCTTTTGTTTCGATGCAAGAGTCTGTCGCCAACAGCAACTTGTCCCATCTTGGAGGAGCAAGAATTGGTGTGAGGGCAAAAAAAATAAAATAAAAAAATTGGGAGACTGTCAATATACTGGGCCATGGGTGGGGCAGACGCTAACGAACCAGGCGTCGACGAAAAGGGGAATGATGTGCAGTCGCCCCGAGCTACCAGCCGTGTAGCTGATCGGCAATGCAGTTGCTTTGCTCTGCGGTGGTATACATGACCGGCGTGGCTGGTTGCATTTACGGCGAGCCCGACTCTTTGCTGCCTCGTACTTGCTTTGATTTACCTCCGTTTACGGCGGCGACTTGTACCCACCTCCATTCACAGCAGCACCTTGCATCCACCTCCATTCACGGCGGCTACTTGGATCTACGGCTGGTAGCTGATTGTAACAGAGCGTGGCATGGCTCTGAGATATTGAAAGGTATTTACCAGCGGTGAATTCGGCCCGATCAGCAAAGGATTGCTCAATACTTTCCCGTATGCTCTACAGACGCCTTTCTCCCCTCTTGTCCACTTTTCCTCGGATTTTCTTTCCACGTAGATGCCCCTATTCAAAGGCCTCCTTCTACTTACCGGTAATCCAGTGCTCCATGTTTCCAGCAATCTAGCACTCTGGTAAAGATTACACATTATTGGCGACTACGCACAGATAACTAGAAAGGGGTCCTAGAATCTGCAAGTTCAGCGTTGTAGGCCGGCCCCGTTCATTTTGTGACTGATGCCACTTTGATTGATGCCGCTTTTGCATGATGCCACTTTGATTGATGCTGCTTTGATTAGATAGCTAATTCATTTCACTTCATTCTCGCCTCAATGCTCTAACATATACCATTCTTGGCAACTTGTAAATCTTCTGACATAGTGTCGAAACCGATTTATCACAGCCTACCAGGAGTTGATCGAGGAACTCCAGGCAAGATTCAACAGACGGTCGAATTCAGGTTCGTTGTAGTTGGTGAGGACAGCATCTACTTCACCGATCCAGAGTCTTCATCTATATGAGGACGCCAATTCATCCGTATCCGCTTTAATAGGGTTTGCGTCATCTAGATGTATTCTACTGGACCTTGTTTCGGCTGACTTCAACTCAACAGTCTCTTCATCGATACTCATTGCTATAGTAGCATCTGCTTTGTCTGGCTTTGGTTCGTCGGTTCCTTCGTCCGCTCTTTGTCTTTACCGCAATGGCTGCACGAAAACACATCTTGCATTATGGCATTAACGCCAAGAGACTGTAATGGCTGCATCATAATATCAAGCCCGGTAGCTTTCTGCTACAGATAGGGTCGACGGGCCTTTTTCGAAGCAGCACCGCGACCAGAGTTGCGTGCATGAGCTTTTACAATCCTTCTTCAGTGTTTTGGTCGCCCTTTTTCTCGTCGTGGCCCTTGTTCTCGTCGTGGCCCTTGTTCTCGTCGTGGCCCTTGTTCTCGTCGTGGCCCTCATTCTCGTCGTGGCCCTGATGCTGCGTCGATACCGTTGAGCGAGAGTGCGCCAGATCCTCGAGCTGTGCATGTAAGCACATGTAGATATGATATATGCTGGAATGACCTACCAAGGCAGTCTGTTCGCGTAATTGTCCTCCAATTTTGCGCATGCACCTTTCGACTGTGCGCATGTTCCTTTCGACTATGCGCATGTACGTGGAGGTAACGTCTTCGAGGATGCGAGTCTGACGCATTGATTCAGCCACAAGATTATGCAAAGTGTCGCTCCCATGCGCAGTAGAATCGAGCAGAGGGGTAGTCGTTACCTGGTAGATTTAGCATATATCAACAATTCACATCTGTTCATTACATACATTGTGGCCATATAGCATGGGGTCCCCGGTAGCAAAAGCCAGGTCCTGCAGTCTGGAAGGGATTTTAGTACATATTTATCACATATCACAGTGCACTTACTCTAGCTTTTCCATATTGGAGATGAGAGATTTTGGTCCTAGGCTAATTGGTGTCAATGGAGTGTGTGCTGATGGAGTGTGTGCTGATGGAGTGTGTGCCGATAGAGTGTGTGCTGATGGAGTGTGTGCGCATATGGAAAAGGCAAACGTACTGGTTATTCATCGTGAACTCGACGCGCGCAAAGGCTCCGCTGCGTAGGTATTCATATTGAGCACTGGCCTGTGAGTATTTGCAATGTGAAGTAAGGGCAAAACATACTCTGCAGCCCATGTCTTCTCCGCGAGGTCTGTTGTATTCTTGCCGGTAGCGCCCACTGTGACTTGTTAGCCAATGTTGAGCCAATATAGAGAATTGACCTACAAGTCACACCATGCGACGCGCCCAAATGATGGCGGAGCTGCACATTTGAGCATCTGCCCGTGTTTGGCATTTATGAGAGTATACTTACTGCAGCAGGGCCGTTGTCGGCATCAAACGACTGACCACAGATTGAATTTGGACCGGTTGACGCCATGCACCTTTGAAGAATTAGTATTTGTCGTTTTGTGAATGTAGGATAACAAACATTGTCGGATGGTATTTTGAGATTTTGACGACATGGTTGTCATCCGGAGTATATGGCCCTATTTATATTAGCATTTTGTTACATCTGTTGCGCATGTACTAACCGTACGCCCATCCATAGATATGATGGGGATGCTCGACATTGGCCGCGTCGTAAGGAAATGTCATTTTGCTACAAATTTGAATTAGCCAAGTGTACCCAAAGTAGCAAGCGGTCTTGGTTTCTGAATATGCAAGAGCTTCAATGTAATCCAAGAAACTGGACTTACAAGTAGATCAAGCAATGGTAGTTGGTCAAGCAAAGGTGGTCAACTAAGCAAATGTAATGGGTGTGGGAGAAAGCCTTTTGCCAAGAGGGGGTGTTAGTCCGAAAAGAGCAAGTAGGCCGACTTCATTCGATGCCTTGTTGAAGTGATTTATTTATTGTCCTCTGTAGATGCATGACCCAACTGGCTATAATATGGATTTGGCCCGAATGGATTTGCAACGAATTTGCCGTGGGGCGAATGGCATAGTGAACTTGCCATGAGACAATCTTGACGCGAAATGAATATGCAATATTCTTGGTGCAGAATGAAAGCGCAATATTCTCGGTGCAAATGAACATGCAATGAGCTTGCTGTAGAATGGACTGGCCACGAAAGAAATGAACATGTCACTAAGCAAACAGCAAAAAGAGCTTACCAGCATGTATCGGGACGAACAAACATGACAGACTGCTGCTAAGCAAATCTAGCATCAAATAGATGATAGTCTGCCTCTTTCTCCTCCTCCATCGCCGCCTGCACAGTCTACCCAGCATCGCCGCAACTTTGCCAGCTTCGAAAGCCTCGTTCACCACTAATATGTGCCTTCTCCCGACATCTTCAATCCATATTCCGGTAGTACCCTTGCCCTTGCCCAACCACTCTGATAAACATGTGGTTTGTTGTTAATAGGTAACAACAGGAGCCAGTCGTCGGGTTTACACTTGCTGCATGCGCATGCTATAGCAAGCGGACTGTGCATAGCGAGTCAATGGCTAGCTGGCTCGGCGTGGCGGATACAGTATCCTCTGAGCTGAGTAGCTTGACGGTCGTGGCGGTCTTTGTGCGCTTCTTATTGAGCTCAGTTGAGAAAGACGATCGAAAAGATGATGGTCTTCATCGGGTTTGGATCTGTCCCATTCAGATGGCTTTGAACGGTGATGATGATCTGAAAGAATGATTTGAGGCTCAGTTTTGGTGCCATGATGAGATTCGTTGCAATGGCTGTGAAGGTCGGAAAGAATGCGGCAGAAGCAGGCTCAATGTCAGAATGAGTCTGGAGGGTCGATCTGTGGCAGGCTCCTGTGGTCGTCACCGCCATTCTCACTGCGCGGCCGGTTCATCCGCTGAATCGAGACGGGATGCTGGACTGGGAGTTGCTCAGCCATCAGCAGTTCGTTTCATCTGATTCCTGGTGCTGGCTGAGCGCCCTCCGCTGGGCCTGGCACGCAAAGATCTGAGTGCTGAGAGCATTTTCAGTTGCAGGGTAACGGGTGACATCTCTTTGCTTCTCATTCAGTTCGTCGACCCTTCTGTCAGGAGGGCGACCACCTTTGTCCCCACTATTCTCCACTCTTTCCCTATTGTCTCCAGCCTCCTATTCTTACTTCCTGGGCCTCTCCTGCCATTCCCAGCCTCTTTAATAAAAGGCTTGGCCTATCGCATCAATAGCACCACCAGTGCTTTTTTCCTTCTACACCAACCATTTTCACCTGTTAGTCTGATCCTCTATACTTCAAACAAGGCATTTGCTAATCTGGGTATACCCGGCAGTTAAAATGGCGTTTCTCTACAATGCCGACGAAGTTGACAACGTTGAACACCCTCATCCAGATTACGGATGGGCCTACGGTTAGTCTGCGCTTAATAGATGTATAAGAATAGACTAACAGAAATAGGGCCATATACTCCAGATGACGACGGCGTCGTCCAAATATCCAAATGCCATCCGTCAATGTATGTTTCTTCTGCACTATATTCTACCGATAGCAAGCTTACTGATTATTTAAAGATGTATGGTATCTACTGGTCCCAACAAGATATGTGGCCAGTCGTTTATAGAGGGCCAAAGCCTCGCTGCAGTAAGTATCTACTCTACAGATACTAGAATTATACTAGTATCCTATAGTTGCGCCGTCATTTCCGCGAAACCCATAGGATGACATGTAAGTGTATTTACTATATATAATCGATACTAGCTAATAAGTTATAGTGGCCTACGCAGATAATAGAAATACTACCGCCGAAGAGAGGCGATGGGCAGCAAAGTATGTTCTCCCTCTACTTTATTGTGACTTCCCCGAGTGAATACTTACAAGCTAGTGCGCAATACAACTATCTGCGTAGCGGCGAATTCGCGCGCGTTGACTTTTCAGTGAGGAACCAGTAAGTTTACTCCACTATATGATTATCGCCTATTAACACCAATTAGCCTAGGACCCGTATCACTCATCTCCAAGGCGGAGAGCCTGGAGGTAGAGGCGTAAGTACTATATTCCTTGTATAGACCATGGATTAACACTCCTTTTAGTGCGCATGACTTGGAATTTGCCCTCCAATATCCCGGGCCATACGGGCGCCAGGTATATGCCAATTGTACACCTATTATTAGTATATACTGACTCTACTAGATAGCAGCAGCAGCAACACCACCACCGCCGCCGCCGCCGCCAGCATCAGCAGCAACAGAAGCAGCAACAACAACAGCACCAACAGGCTCTGCCACCAACGAGGGTGGCATCCTGGAAGCCTTAAATAGGCTTAGTCAAAGCTTTGTTGAGTTTGCCGCTCAACAGCAGAGGCACGCGCAGGTGGTGGAGAACCAGCTGCGTGCGCAAACTATTCTGGTACGTATTTGCCTATTCGTTTATCTATACACGCTAACCCTTGTAGCTGAATCGCATCAGCCGCCAAGGGCACCTGGGTGATGATGGCCCGGGTCGCCTGGCTGCAGGAGAAGAAGAAGAGGAGGAAGAAGAAGAAGGAGAATCGCGTTGGGATTGATAGGCGTTTCTTTTGTATTTTTCTTTTGTTTTTCCTTTGTTTTTCTTTTGTTGTCGGCGTTCTGGGCGTTTATCCTGTATAATAGTCGTTTTCCTATCTAATAATACGTTAATCCATTCTCTGTCTGTTTATGTGCTTATATATATAATTATCAATACGAATATGGCGACGTGAATCGACCTCTCTGTGAGGAAAATGCCACCCCAGTGCAGTGAATCATCGCCAGGCTTCAAATCACCTCCACTCATACGGCACCAATAAGTAGGAAACTACGTCTGTGACGATTGTAGTGATCCCACAGAGCCTACCGCACCGGTTCCTCAAAAAGACTCCGGTATCGATGGAGGACGGCACTGTGGAAGCTTTGTAGATGTAAACCACTAGAGATGTACCAGCTGATATCAGGCAGATGTCAATGGTTTGAATCATCCCGATGCTTTGAATTACTTTAATACTTTGAATCACCCTGATGCTTTGAATTAATTTGATACTTTGAATCACCCTGATGCTCTGAATCGCCCTCTGTGATTTGCCGCATTTGCGTAGCAATCTGATACAGATCTCCCATCTCATCGTCCTCCATTAAGCTTTTAGTGGAAACGACAACGAAACAACTGCCGACGAGGCAATCGGCATGTAGGAGGACGAGGTCATTGTAGACTCCCCGGGGACAGCAGAGGATGTGGCGGCAGAGGACATGTGCGACAAGCCTGAAGACGGTAGCGAGAGGGGGGCCAGCGACGCAGATGTTTCGGATTTGCTGCCCTTGCGTATAGGGACGTCAATGTAGTCGGCGAGTTGTTCATTCCATGTTCTGGCTGCATGTGTGAGGACGACCCTGGCAGCAGCATCGTTGGCATTGTCAAATAGCTCCATGACGAAATTCAATCGTGGCCGGAGGGTTTTGGGTATCTTTTGATAGTGTCAATACGTGTAAAGCTCATGACAAATAGCAGGATAATACTTACCCTTTGGCATAGCTGCATCAGACGAGTGCAGCGGCGACACTTGGTGCCTTTGTCTACAAACGTCTGGCGACATTCCATATGCGTGCCATTTGCAACATGTTTCGCACAACGAATACAACATGGGTATTCGAGGTTTGCCGAGCTGGACAACAGTCGCCTCTCCCACTGGAATTTTCCTTCTGGTACGTCTTCGATATTCACTCCTTCTGGGATCCAGTCTGTTTCGGACATTTTGTGCGAGTTTGTATGCGTGAGTAAAAGACGAAGCAAATATGCGGCAAAATGAAGAAGAAGACTTGTAGAAATGGCAAAAAGTCGAACAAATTCAGGGTCTAGCAGACGGTGCGTTCATGTCAGGGCCAAATATATTCGGTAGAGAAAGGGGACATTGGCTTTTCAAAGCATATGGCAAGACTCAAATTGTATACGAGTTTGCTGCTTCTACATGTTTGTCGTCCACTCGTCTTTCAGTCAATTTGCTACAGCCCATTTTCTCTTTGCTGTTCTTGCTATTCTCCTCTTCTTCTACCATTCCCCTTATTCCAGTCTTTGCGGTCTCCCATTCATCATACCATTATCCCATCCTTCGTGCCATTCTCCTCATTGCCGCAATCTCCCGTTCATCACACCATTGTCCCATCTTTCTTGCCATTCCCCATATCCTCATTGCCGCAATCTCCCATCCTTCTTGCCACTCTCCATATCCTCGTTACTGTAGTCTCCCACCATCTTGCAACTCTGCCCATCCTTCTTACCACTCCTCCCATTCTTGTTGTTGCAGTATCTCCACCATGTTGCCATTTCTCTCATCTTCTTCCCCTTCACAATATCCACAGTGTTGTACTCTCCTTTGTGTTTCGCCATTCTCTTTATTCTTTGTGGTGATTCTCATCCATCTTGCTGTGCCGGTCGATCACTGTTGTCTTCATGTCAATCTCTCCGTTTACTTCATATTGACTGTCCTCAATCTCTCTTCTTTATTCTCAATCGAAGTGGTTTTTCTCCATGGCAGGAAGTGATTTTTCTCTGTAATAAGAGTGCGGTTTATGAAGGCTTGAAGAATATAATGACATCTTGCAAAACAAACTGATATCTCTGCCAGCTCATTCCTAATGGACAAGGTTGCCGTATCTTCGCGTAGCATTGCATGCATCTGCAGACTCCACGTCCGAGCCGCAAGCGCCAGAACGTGACCAGGAACGCTGTCGGCGCTTTGCATCTGCATGACAAGATTGAGCCGTGCGCGCATCGGAATCGAGACCTGGCCAATGTTAGTCTTAATGACATTTGTCAATTAGTGGCTGACGATCTGGGCAGATTGCGGTAAAAGAAGAATGGCAAGAGAAGAATGGCAAAAGAAGAATGGCAAAAGAAGAATGGCAAAAGAATGACGAAAGGAGAACAACAAAAGGAGAACAGAGAGGGAATGACAAACTTGCTGACAGGGCCTGCGCGATATTTGGCAGCGAAGGCACTTGACGTATCCTTCTTCGAAGCGTTGTCTGCATTGTAGATGAGCACCATTCGCAGCGCCTTTGGCACAGCCCAGGCAGCAGGGGTGGTCAAGCATACTAGAATGCTCTGGGTTGAGTGCTGGCCACTCAAAGTTCCCTTGTGGCACTTCTTCGAGAGACACTCCGTCGGGAAGCCACGTTCGATATTGCATCGTGTCCAAACGAGTGTATTTGTTTGTGTGCTTGTTTGTTTGTACAGGGGAGCGCTGAGGAGGAAGCAATGACGAAGAAGCAAATTTATTGACAAAAGCGAATTTGCTGACAGAAGCGAATCTGAAGAAGAAGAAGCTTTGATAGCAATGGCGAATTCGAAGAGAAAGCGAATTCGGAGAAGAAGCGACTCTGCTGATAGAAGCGGTTTTGATGAAGGAGCAAATTTGACAATAGACGCGAATTCGAAGAAGAGGCAAATTCAAAGAGGTGGCAGATTCGAATAAGATGCAAATTCAAAGAAAAGTAAATTCGAAGAAGAGGCAAATTCAAGAGACAGGCGGATCCAAAGGAAGATGAATTCCCAAATATGGAAAGGAAAGGCGAAGAAGAAGAAGGAAAGGTGAGGAAGACCCTTTTTTTTGTTGTGTGGCTTTTCTGCTTGCTACTTCAATTGAATATTCAACTTGGAGAGCATCATCTCATCCACTGACATGCTCATTTGATCAGGTGCATCTTATGGTTAGTAAAGAACCTTTGCGAATGAAAATCGCCCTCCCTTTACGCTCTACTGTCAAACAGAATGCCGTCCTGCAAAGAATCGATCCTAGATGTCCTTCTGTCACGCTAACGTTCGATATACTTCCAACCAGCTTCCCGCTAGCCTCTGAATCAGTCGTATTTCTAACTGTCCTGTACCTGCGACCGATGATTCGATTCCTTTTATCCACCATTGCTGAGCTTCTCTTCGCTGCCGCGTTTGCATGGCTTTCTCTGCTCGTCCTGTATCGAATTACTTTTGCATCACATTCCTTTTGCATCACATTTCTTCTGCAGCATATTCCTTTTGCATCACATTCCTTTTGCATCACATTCCTTCTGCAGCATATTCGTTCTACAGCGAATTCGATCTACGGCAAATCTCTTCCACAGCGAACTGCACTTGCGGCAAATCAATCTCACAGCGAATCTATCTTACAGCAAAACTCTCCGTCACTGCATCTCTCTCACAGCGAATCAATCTCACAGCAAATCAATCTTACAGCAAAACTCTCCGTCACTGCAAATCTCTTCGTCACTGCAAATCTCTCTCACAGCGAATCTATCTCACAGCAAATCTATCCCACAGCAAAATTCATGACATTGCAAGGCTGAGAAAAGCTGGCCCATGACAAATGGAAAGTTTGTCTTGCATCAGATGGCAGAACCACACCTTCGACAGTCTTGTTTATCAGGCGCACTTGAAACGGAGTTCTTTATTTGCCAAATGCGCTTGACGTAGACATATCTATTCATTACACGCATATGGCAAATTCTGGTATTCTCTCAGCAACTGATCCCCTTGTTGCGATTTGCATCTGCATTTCAATGTCGTTTCTTTCGTTGCCATTTCCTTTGGTTGCGATTTCCTTTGGTTGCTATTTCCTTTGGTTGCTATTTCCTTTGGTTGCGATTTCCTTTGGTTGCTATTTCCTTTCGATGTGATTTCCTTTCGTTGCTATTTCCTTTCGTTGTGATTTCCTTTCGTTGTAGATTCATTCAGCGCTATTCATTTCAGTGCGATTCATTTCGTTGTGAGTTCATTTCGTTGTGAGTTCATTTCGTTGTGAGTTCATTCCGTTGCAGATTCATCTCAAGGCAGACTGCATCTTGCTGCAGTTTACGGCAACTTGCATGTCGGTGACACTTTACTTGAAAAGACATGGACATCTCTTCGTTTTAATCGAATGTGCCTTTTCTTTCTTCCCTTCCTTCTTCTCCACCAGCAGCCAGTCGCTTGTACACGACGCGCGCGCCAGATCCGCACCATACCATTGACCGCACAGACAGAGCGCGAGCGCAATACTGATCCACAATGGTTTCTTCCTCTTTCTCTTCCTCTCCATCAGCAACCAGCCGCTTGTATACGATGCGCGCCAGACCTGCACCACACCATTGACTGTGAAGAGACAGCGCGAGCGCAATACTGATCCACAATGGCTTCTTTCTCTTTCTTCTCCACTAGCTATCGGTCGCTTGTATACGACACGCGCGCCAGACCCACACCATTAACTGCACAGACACAGCGCGAGCGCAATACTGATCCACAGTGGCGCGCCCCAAGAAGGAGGAGGTACTTTCGCCAGACCCGCACCACACCACTGACTGCGAATAGACGGCGCGGGCGCCTAAGGAAGGGGGAATTGTCCACGCTAGACCCGCACCACACCGTCAATTGCACAGATACTTTGACGTCAGGTGATCCACAATGGCGCGCCCAGAGAAATAGATACTCTTTTCCTCTCCCTCCACCAACAACCAGTCGCTTGTATACGACGCGCGCGCCAGACCCGCACCACACCATTAGCTGAACAGATATGGCGCAAGCGCAGTGGTACGTCCAGAGAAAGAAAATGTCCTACAGCTACAGAATTCGACATGACTCAAGACATACTGGACCAATTAGAAGGAGCAAAGAGAAGGACAAGAATCATGGGTCAGGAGAATAACAGAATGGAATCCATGACAGAATAAGTGGAAGCCCAAGGAGTAGAAGATGACGACGAAGAATAGCAAAGAAAAGAGGCGAGTTGGATGGAAACAACAAATTGGGGGGGGGATCACAATAACAAGAAGAAACGATTAGCAAGGAGAAAGGATATTAGTTGGGAACAACAAATGGAGGATGGTCTTGCTTAGTCTACAGTTAGATTTGAATTGTCCAATATCGACAACCATCGAACATGCGTGAAGGTGTTCCAGATCCAGATGGTGTAATGTCATTATCCGGCCAATGACTTGCTTAGGCTTATCCGTGCTGGGCTGGAGCCGGTCTTTTGATATACGATACGACGCCAAGGGTTCACCAGCAGGCTTCTTAGGCACTGTGTACACATCTCACACTATCATAGCAGCATCAGTGACAGCAACTACAGTCGTAACAGTCATGGCCGTTTCAGCACCATCATCATTACCGACAACAGCGCGACAAGGTACATGGAGAATTAAAGGCAGCGACGAGACCTCTGCGAAATACTGAGAGGCTTTTGGTGTGCCGACCCAAAGACGACTCTGTCTGCTTTTAAATCTGATGCCGAGTTTTGGTGTCATGATGAGATTCGTTGCAATGCGGCAGAAGCAGACTCAATGTCAGAGTGATTCTGGAGGGTCAATCTGTGGCAGGCTCTCGTAGTCGTCGCTGCCGTCCTCAGTACGTGATCGGTTCATCCGCTTAATCGAGACGCCCCTTCCTCCTTCGATAGAAGAGGATGCATTCATCAGACCGTATGAAATGAACAGAAGTGATGGCAATGACTTGAATCAAAGCCAAGTGTTTCTAATGATTACATTTTGGATTAAAGCGAGGTTCTACGATATCGTAATTCTACAGGCGAAAACGTGTGGATGTGCCTGACTGACTTGGACGACAGTGATTAATATCGATCTGTTATATTATCCCGCTTCGCCGATTACGTTGACCAGAGTGCGTCCGCCTTGGGAAGTAGTGAGAGATTCACCCACGCCCTTTGAGAATGATGCCGAGGTCTCTGTCTACATGAATTCATATTACAAAAGCGGTCTGAATCTATCTGGTCAATAACAGCGGGCACGGCGACTCAAATAGCTACCTCTAATTATCATAAAATTGAAGTCGTCTCTAGAAGAGAGTTGCGGCACGCTGGGTACTCGGAGAAAACAGACGTAGGCCGACAAGATTGATATTAGCTCTGTTATGCGGCGATATAAACGATAGGCTATTAATATCAATTGAGGAAGAGGTGGCGCTGGTGCTGGCGTGGGATGCATAGACATTTGATGACACTCGAGAGTCAGCCCTGTCTTTACTTGTAAGAATAATTGACCCTGTGTTGAGGTTTTGGCATCTTCATCTCACTCTCTTTCCTTTGATATGGACGGAAAAGAGAACAGCAAGAAAAACACCGGCAAGATAAAGGACACGGGCAGGATAAAGGTCGAAAGGGACGAGAAATAAAGGCACAAACGTATGCATATAACATGCAAAGAGTGGCATAAACTGCATAGCACATGAAAGAAACAAAAAAAACTACGACTCGCCCGTCTTCTCGTCGTCCTTTTCTCCTTCTTCATTTTCTGGGCGCATCTGGCGCATGATGTCCTTCCACTACACGGATTAGCATGTATAGGCGAGTAGAGGTGAAAATACATACCATTTCAGTCTGCATACGAAAGGAAGATTGCAAATCCGTAAAGACTTGACTTTGCGTCTGTAAGGCAGCCAGGATGTCACCCTCATTGGTGGCAGAGCCTGTTGCTGCTGCCGCTGATGCTGCTGCCGCTGCTGCTGTTATTGCTGCTTCTGATGCTGCTATTGCTGCTGCTGCTACTGCTGCTGCTGTTGTTGTTGTTGTTGTTGTTGGTGCTGCTGCTGCTGGTGGCGGGTCGGCAGGCGCAGAGGAGGGAGCCAAAACCGAACTCGTCTCATCCGGGTCAGGCACCACGGTGCCTCTTGGCCGATGAGGTAGCATATTCTAGAAGAGTTAGCATGTGTGATCGTCAGGTATAGATGAAGGACATACGCGACGGTCTTCTGGAGAAGACATTTTGGTAGCAGAGTAACTACACGACTCCATATTAGCAGATGGCTTCCTAATCTAGATGGTACATTCGACGAGCAGACATATTGATGCACCGGTTTCAATGTATGAAGCGTAAATGTGTTGGACTTACAAGTGAAGGAGGTTGGTGTAGGAGGAAAGGAAGAAGAGAGTCGGAGCTGGTCATATTAGCAGTACATGCCAAGTCGTGTATCGATAAGGGAAGGTCACCCTAACCTCACTCCATGCTTTATCGAAGCGTGGCCCTTATGCTGAGTACACTTGAAGTGTCTATCAGGTCTACATCGAGTGCCTTGCTTATCTGCTGTTCCAGCAAGAGAAACCAGCAACGCGTCTCCTTATCGCGGCATTCTACCTTGAACTACAGCCATTTTTTGCTCGTCCAGCCTCTGTTACTAATCGAAATCATTTGTTCTTTTGTTTCAAGCTTTGTCTGCTCTGTTTTCCTCCAATTTTTAAAAGGAAAAGTCTGCAATATCTCTTCCTGTCGCGATATTCTGAATCGAAGCTCTGCTAGTTTTTCTGCGACTTGTCCTTTGATACCCATTGGATCCAGTTGTCCTTTCGTATACATGCTTTTACACGCTACATCTCTTGCATATTACAAGGAAAAGTCTGCAATAACTCTCCTTGTTGCGGTATTTCTATCCGAAGACCTGGCTATTTTTCCGTCGTATCATCTCCATCACTTATCAGATCCTTTCCTTCTTCAACTTGCGTCTTTCCTCATGTCATTCCTTTTACATGATAAAATTACAAGTCTGCAATACATCTTTTCGTAGTGGGATGCCACTTCAAGCTTATATGCGTTTTTCAGCCTTTGCGCTTCCATTACTTGTTGAATGTATTTCTCTTCTTACATGCGCATTTTTCCACCTTAGATTTATTGGATTGCTAGAGGAAAAATCTGCAATATGTCTCCTGATTGCAGGATCCGCGTTTCGAGTTCTATACGTATACCATCCTTGCGCCTTTGATACCAATCAAATCTATTCCTCCTTTTGTCTATAGGTCGTCTCATGTCGTACTTTTAATATGATAAAAGGAAAAATCTGCAATATCTCTTTTTGTAGCTGGACGTTATGTTGAGTTTTTGTTCGTTTTTGTGCTATTTTGCCTCTCCAACTCGCCGACGCTGGTTTTCTATCTGTTACTGCCTATTTCTTACCAGTATCTTGGACGATAATCTGCCTGTTTATAGATGATATTTTCGGTCCCTTGGACGATGAGTTTGCAATACTCATACATGTGACTGGACGTCGGCTTAAAGCTTTGTGCGTTTTTTTTGCTATTATGCATTCAATATTAATTACACCAACTTTTCTTCTTGCATAAACGTACATCTAAGCGCCTTCTCTCTGCCGTCTAAAAGAAAAGTTTGCAATACCTATTTACGTGGTTGAACGTCGCATTGAGTTTTTATTCTTTTTTTCGCTACTTTACCTCTTATACCGGTTAGATACTATTCTCCTCTTCTATATATATAGTTTCAAGTCTGTTATATCTGCAATTTAAAAGAAAAGTTTGCAATATTAGTATTCATGGCTACAAGTCGGTCTGAACTTGTTTCGTTTTTCTATAATTCTACCTTTGTCACCAATTGAACATACTTCTTCTTTAGCATAGAAATGTATTCGAGTATTTTCTATCTATTCTCCAAGGGAAAAGTATGCAACTTGTTTCTTTGTGGTCGGGTGCGAATTTGAGTCATTAGACCTTATCGCTTGTTATACTCTTCAAACGCACTTTTCCCTTGGCCACGACATTTTTACAGATCAAATCTCTTATATAGGCAAGAGGTGAGTTTGCAAAACTATTGGTCGTGGCGAAACCTCAAAAAGAAGTCTATATTTTTTTTCGTCCTTTTTCACCCGTCAGATCTACTTCTTATTCATTTTGATTTGGTCCGTCGGTCCGTCGGCCCGGGGGGGGGGGGGACCCGATGGATAAGTTCACTTGATTCGGTTCGTCGATTGGTCGTCTGGGAGGGTTGGTCAAGAAAGAGGGTTGGGGTCATAAAATTTGACTTTATTGGTATGGTTGGTCGGTCCGTCAGTCAAGGGGGTGGGCGTGATAGACAAGGGCCTTGGCGGTCAACTCGTCGGACAGCACGTTACCAGTCAGCTTGTTTCAGTGTATAGCCTTAGTATCCTCATATTGTCGATATGGGCCGTTGGTCGGTCAGTCAAGGGGGTTAGCTCAGAAAGAATATTAGTTTTGATTCTTCCCTTGTAGTACTTTTCCTTTGTATACTTATCAACCGTAGACTTTTCTTTTATAATCCCCTCCTTTGCATACTTGTCCTCTATAGAAAAAACTCTCTTCTGTGCAAATCTATGATTTATTTGCACACATCTTCTCTTTATTAGTGGGTAGGCTCCGGGCAACTGCCTGTATGTGACTAAGACAAGAAGCAACTAAGACAAGAAGCAACTAAGACAAGAAGCAACTAAGACAAGAAGCAACCTCTTCGTCGCAATGTAGAAGGGGCCTGTCGTTTAGTATGGCATTGGTAAGCTTAAGGCGGCCGTAGGGTCAGATTTTTTGTATTTTTTAGTCGAGTCAAGTGTCCCATTTGTCGTATATATTTCATAAGTTTGGCACAATGTTCGTG
>JAOSBP010035273.1:0-26453 GCA_027563825.1 Erythroxylum mucronatum | reverse complement strand
GCACTGGTGTGCGGCTGGTACTCCGGGACCTTGGGTGTAGTCGAAGGCTTTTCAGGTGCAGCACTGGTGTGCGGCTGATACTGCGGAACCTTGGGTGTGGTCGAAGGCTTCTCAGGTGCAGCACTGGTGTGCGGCTGGTACTCCGGGACCTTGGGTGTAGTCGAAGGCTTTTCAGGTGCAGCACTGGTGTGCGGCTGATACTGCGGAACCTTGGGTGTGGTCGAAGGCTTCTCAGGTGCAGCACTGGTGTGCGGCTGGTACTCCGGGACCTTGGGTGTAGTCGAAGGCTTTTCAGGTGCAGCACTGGTGTGCGGCTGGTACTCCGGGACCTTGGGTGTAGTCGAAGGCTTCTCAGGTGCAGCACTGGTGTGCGGCTGGTACTCCGGTGCCTTGAGCTTGGTTGACGACTGCTTTGCTGATGTATCATGGTTGCCGTAAGCTGGTATCAAAGTGCTAGAAGGCTTTGCTGAAGAAACGACTGAAGCATGTGAGTACACAGGCACGACTGTGGATGAAGAGGTTTTGTGCGAAGAAGCCGGGCCATGACCACCGTAGGCTGGCAACTCCGACGTGTGGGCAGGTAGAGCGCTGCTTGGGGACGTGGAGTCTTTGGGCTGATAATGTGGAGCCTGATAATTGGGAGGAGGCTGATACTGTTGAGCACCGCCGCCGTATGAAGGAATGTCAGAAGCGGTTGCCTTGGCCACCAGGGCTGCAAGGGCAACATTAAAGAGCTTCATGCTGATTATGGTATGCTTGTGAGCGTGAAAGACTGTCGAAACGATTGAATGAAAGAGAGATCACGCGGCGAGGCAACGAGAGTCAGTTTGGATTAATGTTCAAGTGAGTGTGAACAGGCCTGCGCGTGAGGTCGACGCCTAGCACAGCGAGGCGACAACACTAGAATAAGCAAACAGGAAAATGTCAAGTAACAGGAAAATGCAGCAAGGTCAAAATGCAACAAAGGTCATGCAGGAGGGTGAGGGTGGTCTATTATACGGCGCCGCCATAATCATGCAGGACTAAGAGCACGGCGCTGCGTAAGACAAAGGATTGGATTGCCATTGTTCCGCTCACAGCCTTTGCCCTGGCGCCTCTGAGCCTGCTTTGAAACTCAAGCAGCCGCCCTGGTGTGGGGCGAATCGGCCACTGCAGACCTGTCGAAATGGATCAAAAGCGAGGATGGAGTGATGAGAAAAATAGACGTCTAGCGTCGGCGCATGCAGAAGGGGCCCGAGCGGCTGCACAGATGCCAGCTCATTGGCCAAGAGCGACGCAGTATGCGCCCTGTCCTCAGGCACAGCGAAGCCATTGGCCTGCGGCTGACACCCTTTGTTTCATGGCGCCTGCACCGTGCACAAGACAATCCCTTTGTTTCTCGCGTTCGTGTGCCAGCAAGCATTTTGTCGATGCTTTTCTCAGCCTGTAATGCTCGATCCAGCTGCTCATCCTTGACATTGCGCAACTAGCTCCTCTCATGCGCTGCATGCGCGACCACTTCGCGACCGTTTTGAGTCAATCCCCTTGACGTTACAGGAAATGCCAACGCCATGCCTGGGGAGGCTTTCTCTGTCCGTCTTTCCCACTCCCTGCTCAATCTCCCTTTCCATGCACAGTGCCATGCAGCCTTACGCCGCGTTACGTGGCAACAAGCGGCCCCCATCGCCACCTCGGGTGCGGCTCGCCCTCACAACGGGACATGTGGAATGACTTGTCCGTTATGGGCCTGTCAGCCATGTGCCTTTGCGGCACGGCTTGAATAGCTGTCAAAATCAAGCATTGACACTCCAATCTTTGTCTAGGCTTGCCCCTTTGTTGTGTTGCACGGCACTGTTGACGAGTGCCTGTCTGCTTCGGGGCACCAACACGGCTTGCATGTAAGATTACTCTGCCTCGTCTGTCGACCCATGCCTCATGTTACTAAATATTGTAACCTGCAATGCATGATCAACACCGAATCTGTACAAATCGCGAAATTGCGAAGGGTAGCGGGCTGTGCACAACACCTCCACGAGGCTCCATCAAATGTGCTGCTCCTGAAACCTGTTCCCTAACACGAGGAATCCCAAATGGCGCTATTCTAGACACGATCACTCTTCGGACACGCGCATCTGAAGTGAGACGTACAATCCTACACGCTAGGTGTGCCATTAGGAAGCTCCTCCATAAATCTCCTCTCTCTGTTTCTCTAAGTCAGCTACGCGAGTTCACGTGGAACATGTTATGATACCGTCTACAACACTCGTGCAGCAGGATATTTAGATTGAACGAGCAATTCAGAGCTGCCGGATTAGTTTCATGACTCATGCTTCTTAAGAACACCATATTTTAAGGCATACATTCGTCCCGGCGCAGTAAAATTGTACATCTTGAGAACACTCATGTAGCAAAGGACGAACAATGCCAAGCATCCTCCTCCCACTTGCGCAATGTCAAGCTACGGAAGCCCTTTTTGGTCAGCTTGGCACTTGTTGGCACACTTGCGTTGCCTTGCAGACCTTTGAAGCTCTTGAACAGCACCATTCTTTGGCAAAGATTGAGGCAGATTTCACTGCATTCCTACCCGAACATTGAACTGGTCACGGCCGGAGACGAAACGAGTCCAACATGTCTGAAGTCTCGTCCACGAGGCTCTACCTGGGCAACCTACCACAAGACAGTATGTCGCGTCCTACCTGAGCTTGGTTTCTGCTGGAGTCTTCGCCCCTATTCCGTTTGCTGGCCTTGCGGCTCCTTCTGAAACATATACACACTCTCTCTGTATTGCCGGGAATTGGAGCCTGGTTTGCGTGGATGCTGGAGGTCTGGGCCGAATTTCCACGCTGAACATGACTGACCTGGACTTGGTATAGCCAACAAAGCGGAAGTGGAAGAGTATTTCACTAGCCGCCATCCAACCGGCGAGATTGTCGAAGTGAAACTCATGAATGGCTTCGGCTTCATAGAGTACAAAGATGCTATGGACGCCCGTGACGTTGTTCCTGGTGAGTGCACAATCAATTCGTGAGGGGCTGCCCGCTAACAATATCATCTTAGCCTTTCGTGAGCTTCTTAGCCTATTCCACACCTCGGGTGCGCCCACTAACACTTGTCACAGACGGGCAGGACTTCAACGGCCAGCGTCTCGTGGTACAGTTTGCTCGTGGCAGCAGACCAAAGGAGCCAGGCTTTCCTCACGACAGACCAGTCCCCCGAACACGCCGTACTGTCTTCAGAATGTCTATGAACGGTCTGGCGCCAGAAACCAGCTGGCAGGTGAGTACAGTGTTGGGTGACACTTTGCTTTCATTTTCAGAAACTGAATCTGTACAGGATCTGAAGGACTTTGCCCGTCTTGATGGGCTTGACGTCGTATATTCTGAGGTTTCGCGTGATCGGGACGGCAAAGGGTGAGCGAACATTCCACCTTTGCAGGCAAACTGATGCTGACATGAACAGATTTGTCGAATACGAGACAGGTGATGACCTAAAATCTGCAGTCGAAAAGATTGATGGGCGAGAGTTCAAAGGCTCCATTGTGAACTGCTTTGCTGACGTATGACCTTTTTGACACTCCCCGCACCTGGCTGAATGCTGATATCTCCAGATCCAAGCTGAGGCCCCTCGCCCTCGTTTCCGATCCCGTTCTCCTCCACGTCGTGGCTACGGCCCCCCTGGCGGTTACCGTGACGACTACTACGACCGCAGAGGACCTCCTCGCGGCTACAGCCCTCGCGGCTATCGAGAGCGCTCGCCTCGCCGTGACTACTACGAGTCCCGCGATCGTTATGCACGTGCCTCACCTCCTCGTGGCCGACCCCCAGTAGACGACTATCCCCCACCACCGCGTGCCCGATATCATGAGGAGCCATATGGAGCTCCTCGAGGTGGCTACGGCGCTCGGCCACCGCCAGCCGCGTACGA
Source organism: Erythroxylum mucronatum (assembly GCA_027563825.1). NCBI lineage: Eukaryota > Viridiplantae > Streptophyta > Magnoliopsida > Malpighiales > Erythroxylaceae > Erythroxylum > Erythroxylum mucronatum. The sequence goes on along the minus strand of JAOSBP010035273.1, from coordinate 22,550 downwards.
TGATCCATATGGACCTCCTCCGCCGCGCGGCGGTTACGGCCGTCCACCAATGTCTCCCAGTGCGCGACCTCGCAGCCCAGGTGGACCACCTCCGCGAGGCGGTTATGATGGTGGCTACGAACGCCGCCAGTACTGGTGACTTTCACATTTCCTTTTGTGTCATCTTGTCCTCGGGGCACTTGCTTACAGTTATAGACAAACTTATTCGACACGGAAAAATCAATCTCAGGGCGTCTCATGAAAGAGAGACACGCTTGTTCCAATTGAACTTTGCAGGCCAGAACCCAAAATTGAAAAAGCCCTTGCTGGCCAATAGCAATGGAAGGCCTCTGATATGGATCGCGAAGCATGTCAGCAACTTTTTACTTCTCTCTTTTTGGGGTCGGGCCGGAATCCCTCGTCTCAGCTCAGGCCTGGACTGCCAGAAGGGGAGCGAATGCTTAGCTGTCTGGCATGGACAAGACAGGGATATGGATTCGATTTCGCTGGCGTTCTACTTTTTGTCTTTCATTTTGAGTCTGTGCCTTGCTGCACCATATAGCATAGGATCTCTGCATTCTCTGGATCAAACAACCATTCTTTCCAAAGGATAAGGAAATGCCATTCTGCACACGTTTGAAGAATTATACTCCCGGAACTGCATCTGGGTCGCATCTGGCATGGCTTCTCCGCGGGCTCTTGCTGGGTCTCACATTGCTTTGCCCTTGCCTCGTTTTCCATTAGCATTTCAGACCCTCAGAACTTGGCTTAGATCTGCCGTCATCGCATTGCTCCGTAAAGCTCGTTTTGGACACGTGGACGCTCTCTGTAACTCGGAGCAGGCTCTCTTTTTCAACGCTGCAAGTCAACGGCCCTCTCCCTTGTGGGCTGTCCTGAATCCGCCGGCCAAAGCATTGGATGCAGCAGACCTGCATTTGGAGCCATGGCTGGTAAGTATTGCGGTATCTTGTTTACTCTGTTCCGCCTCAGTCCGTCCAGCTTGTCCTCTGCCTAAGCCATTTGAGAGCATAAACCAGAGAGACAAGCACCGGAACCTCAACCAGGGGCCCTACGGTACTGGCCAAACCCTGTCCACTGTCAGCGCCGTAGACAGCAACAACCACGGCAATGGCCAGCTCAAAGTTGTTGCTACTGGCCGTGAAGCTCTGAGCGCACGAGACGCGGTAGCCAAAGCCAAGCCTGCGCGTCAGGTACACAGTTCCTGTGAAGGTGAGGAGGAAGTAGATGAGCAGCGGCGGAATCACCCGTAGCACGGAGGTTATTTGCGAGACCACATGCGCTCCCTGCGACGCAAACAGCACGATAATGGTGTAGAGCAAACCAATGAGCGAGAACGGCGCTGTTGAGAAGAGGTCAGTCTCCCAAATCTCCATGTCTCTCTGACCTTCTGCAAAGTTCTGTGTCGATTGCCGTGGGACTTACCGATGAAGCGAATGAAGTATTGCTGGTACCTTCTCTCCCCAACAAGGTTTGTCAGGAATACCCTTGTGACAACAGCTGCACCAAGCGGGATCCCGAGGAACACGGCGACTGAGCGTGCGACAAGTGTGTAGCTGAGAGACTGCACAGCGTCACCGTCGCGCGAAACGACGCGCACATAGAAGACTGCCAGCGGCGCAAACAGAACCATTTGTAAAAGACTGTTGAAAGCAACGAGAATGGCGCAGTAGTCACCGTCACCGTCTGCCAGGTCTGTCCAGACGAGGACCATGGCTATGCAACGCGCGATTCCGACGAATATGAGGCCCTGACGCAGATCCTGGCGGTCTGGCAGAAAGGCCCATGCCAGGCCTGTCATGAGCAAAGGCGCCAGCAGCCAATTGATGATGAGGCTGAATGCCAGCTGTATCCAAAGGTGGCGGCTGCGCAGCAAGATATGAAGCGATTCAAAGCGCACCTTACACAAGATTGGATACATCATGACCAGCAGGCCGACTGCAATGGGCACAGAAACGCCGACAAATGACGACTTTTGCAATGCCTCACCGACAGCATTGCGCGGCACACAGTTGCCCAGGATAATACCCAGGGCCATGGCGAGCAGGATCCAGAGCACGAGGAAGCGGTCGAGGAATGAAAGACCTTTGAGTGGCGCCACTCGAGCAGCATTGCTGCGGTTGCCCTGCTTCCCGACGTGGTCTTCACCTAGGACTTCATCGACGCGGGCAGTGCCTTTCTCTGCATCCTGTGCAGGTAAGTCTGTAGATTTCTTGCCTTCATGAATTTGCGGAGCTGCTGCAGATGCTGCAGGTAGAGACATGTTTGCGTATCGTTTTGCCACGGCTTTTCCTTGGTTTTTGATCTCTTGTTTTTATAGTCGTCGCTCCATGCCACTGCAAAGAACGGTTCTAATAAAGAAGAAGTCAGTTAATCAAATATGAGAACGCACAAAAGATTTTATTTAATTGAAGTGTAATTCATGTCTTTGACCAAGTTCTGACAATGTGCAACGATTGCCTCCATTGGGAACCTTTTTATTTTTCCTGTTTTGGGCCATTGGAGCCAAGAATTGGTCCTCGTTTTTCTTTTCGAGTCACTGGCGGCATCTGATTGGCCGGGAGCTAGCATAGTGGGAAGGGAATGGTCTCGCACTGTAAGGACTCTTTTTGCCAGCCAGACAATAAGGCCATGCTGCCTTCTGTCTTGACCAAAGGGTCGCCGCAGAAAAGGGATGCATTGCCTCTCATGTTATTTTTGCAGAGGATCAAGCCTAGACCATTTCCCTTTTGGAGAATGGCGATATGCCTCATTACATGATTGGCTGAGATGAAAGAGGATAGTTATGCATGCCTGGGGAGAAGATGTTGCGAGTGCATCATCATGTTTCTTCGTCCTCATATCAGCATGCTCGCTAGAAGCAGGGGGGCTAAGCAAAAGCACATCAACAAAGAAATCACAGCATAGACGAGTCGAGACCTGCACCCTCAAGCTTGTATCTCTATAAAGTCACTCAAGCTGCCGCTGGTCCTCCTTGGACATGCAGCACATGTGCTCGAGTCATTGACTTGGCTGTGAAAGGGGGGGGGGGAGAGAGACACACACAAATCTGTTCACCAGCAAGAGAGAAAGAAGAGAGATAGAGAGAGGTAGTGACGTGGAGCTTCCATACGAGCCATATTATTCCCCTATCACACTTGATAGCCTGCCGTCATCTCTGACTCTACGGGTGGGATACTGACGCGTTGCTTTCGTCACATGCTTACGATTCGTCAGAATGCGCTCACTGTACATGGAATCTTTCTAAATGGAGTTTTCTGTTTCAAAAGACAAATCTAGATGCACATGTTGCCTCGCTTACTTGCGTCGTTGGACAAGACAAAGGTGAAATGATGAGCCCCTTGGCGACAAGACACTAGAAGCGACAGCCAAGCGGAGCATTTCATGGCGACAAAGCATCACGGACAAGTTCAAAGTCCGAAACAGTCAAGCAGAGGGCGGAGGATATCAGTGGAAGGGCCCGCGGCGCCCCCACGGATGCTTTATGCTCCGGCGGCGGCCGCGGCGGAGCGAGAGTCGAAGAAATAGCAGCACGAGGAGGTTCTCGCGTGGGTCTATTCGGTAGATGGCGCTGTTCGGAAAGTCCGTCAGCCCTGTTGACTGTTTGTTTTATCCTGTGAGTAGCACGGTTTGGGTAATTTAAGAATCCAAATTTTAAAATGGTGGTCGCCAACAAACGCCTTGTATTTCCAAAGCTACTGGCCAATGAGAGTCGGCCAAAGTTAGCGCTGACGAATCACGCGGCGGCAAAGCATATGAAAAAGAAACGCACGGAAAGGGCGTCAGACGGGCACCGCGTCCGAACACGAGGTGAGTTGAGCAGGGCCATTCGCGTTGCCGGGCAGAAGTAGGCAGAAACAGAAAAAAGCTCGGCCGAGCAGTCAGCAGCGACCAAGGCGTGATGACGGATATAATGCTGATGGCGAAGCTTTTGGCTGAGATAAAGGAAAACCCCTCAGCGATAATGGCAAACTCTACTAGGAGTAAATGGTGGAGAACAAGTTGTTAGAATGACAAGAAAAGGATGAATGCAAGATACCCCACATGATTCGAGTATATGTCGGTAGTTTGGAGTCCAACAAGATCTAGAGTCGAGAAGCGGCACGGCACGACGACAAATCCGACGCGGTTCACCATCATCGAGCGGGCTGTCCACGAGGGGAAAGAGGCCGTCTGAGCATCAGTTGGTCGCAAAAGCCGAGCGGCGGGCCCGCGACACTGTCAGATACAAGACGCTGGATGGCTCCATGGAGTCGTATGGCCCTCTCAAGGAGGCATGTGAAGCAAGTGCGACGCAAGAACGGAACATTTTCTCAACGGCTTTTCCAAGAGTCCCGAAGGGGGGGGAGGTAATTTGAAAAGAAAAAAATTTCAAATGCCCAGCCAAGTCAAACACAATTCAGCAGTAGTTTCAGGATTGCAACAGCCAATGGATCTTGGTCAGGTCAACGTGGTGCCACCTCATGGCGTGACGCAGTCTGAACGCGCGTGCTAGTCGAGCTGAGCATTGTGGGTGAAAACTAGCCAAGGCAACTTGTTTTTCTGGCTCAGGGGATGCGAGTCTAGAGCTCCTTGTACATTGGTATCAGCAGCAGAGTAAAGCAAATGCGGCCACGGTCAGGCTGGTACATGTGTAGTGTATTGAGTGCACGCAAGGGAGTTGAGATACCGTACCATACACAGTTACCCAGAGGAACTGAGACCCCTGATGTCTAGCCCGCGGAAATTAATCAATGTATCGGTACCCAGAGACTTAGGAGAATTAAAGTCCCATGGTGAGCTTCTCCAGCTCTGCAGAAAGATGCAGAGAGAAAGAAGAGAGAACGCAAGGAGATGCGGCTATTCCCCGACCATGCAGACAGAGACGAGGCTGGGAGGAATTGACCAGTTCGCACCGTCGCGCACGTGGGCTATCAGAGCTGCCTGTGACGATCATCGCTGACGGGCGACCACGCGACCAGGGCGCAAGAGTTATCTGAGTCCCATTGTGGAATAAAACAAGAAGAGGCCAGACTTAGCGCTGGACGCTACTGATGGGCCAACGAGATTGGGCGGCGGGCATGAGCGAGAGAGAGAAAGCGAGCAGGCAGGCGGCTTAAGCGAGAGCCAGTCGTGCCGCCTGAACCATGCAAGGTACCGTGGCCGGCTGCAGCTGGCTGCATGGTGCCTCTGCCGTCCCTAAATCCTGCATCCAATACATGGCCTCTAGATTGCGCCCAGAGAGCCTGCCTGCTGTACAGCGTGATCCGTTTCCTCCGAGAACGACAGCATTGTGGAAAAGGACGAACACAGTCTATCGAAGCTGGCGTCGCTCCCTCCGAAGCTATGGCTGGGCGCAGCAGATACCAGGTAGGGCACGGCCCCATTGACCACGAGTCGCTGACGTTAGCTCGTCGCGGCAGTTGATGTGGCCTAGGGTCTAAGCGGCAGAGAAGGTTTCTGGGAGTCACCGAGAGATGCCGTGATGCCCACTTTTGCGACATTTGTCTGCTGCCAACCCCTTGCGTGAACCGGGGGAGTGAGTACAGAGCCAGGCATGCATGCGACGATTGCAGGCGTGAGTGTGACAGCCTCCTCGATCCAAGAATTCTCCGCAAGTCGAAACGTGAAAGCGGTCGGAGCATTCCAGCTTTCGCCATTACCAAATCCGGCCTGTGCCTGGTGCTGACAACCAGTCAGTCACCATATACCATAATCACGCGGTGGCCCAAGGTTGCATGCCATTTCAGCCCCCTTGGCTTTTATATCTTGTCTGACCCCGCCTGCCCGTCTATAACATCCTGTTCATTCCTGCTGCAGACCTTGTATTCTGGTCCTGCATCCTGGCACCTTGCATCCCCAACCCAAAGCCATCTCTTCCCCTGCCTGCCGCAATGGACCCTACTATCAGCAAGTACTATGCCATCCACGGCCTGCCAACCCCACAGTCCGTCTTCGACTTCTTGCCTCGCCTCAACATGGAACTGGAAGACGAGCATGCCTTTGACTCGTTCTTCAACGACTACCTGAGCCCCAAAGAGAGCGTACCGGAACGCACGGCTCCCGCAGCATCCCCATATCGCCGCCACCGACGCAGCCAAGCCACTTCCACCCTCGCTCCCATCCACAAGGCTCTACCACCGACTCCACCAGCGGTGGCAGCAGCAGCACCACGCAAGCGGACTGTGGTGCGCTTTGCTCTGCCGGAGCCTGCACCAATATCAAAGCGCCCCAAGCCCACTGTGGTGCAGCAGACGCAATACCCCGCCGCATCGCTTGTCGATGAGTCTACTCTGATGCCTCTCTTCGACTTTGACGAGGCGGACGCCCTCCCCATGGAGCTCACCGAGCAGCCCGATCTGTCAGATCCTGTCTTGGAGCAGCCGGCTAGGCGCAACAGCACAGCTTCTTCATCCTTTTCAGCAGACTCAATCGACACCGACCTTCTCTTCGATCCTCTACCAGACCTGGTCGAGCCTTGCGAAGAGGCCGAAGAAAGCCTGGCGAGCGCCTCAAACCCCAGCACGCCTTGCAACTCTGACTTTCACCCCTCTACACACGCCACCAGCCACACTCCTGAACCAACCATGAAGCCATTCAGCAATAGCAGTGGCCAGCAGCAACAGCAGATGGAGCACAAGAGCAGGCTCATGTGGGCCTGGCTCGAAGGCTGCCACTGATTCAGACCCTCACTGTCCTACTTTTTGCTTCGGCCTGTCTACCGTCTTTCTCTTCTCTCCATTGTAACGACATTCTTATGATCAGCTTCACGACATCACTTCCCGGAACCTTTCCTTGTCTGTCTAAACAATTCTCTGTTTGTACAATATCTCTAGTGTGCTACCTGCACCTCTCTTTAAGTCTCGCTTTTGAATACTATGGCGTCTTAGAGGAAGAGGTGGCTGGACGACCACCACCTCTTCAACGCTTGCTCACATGCGCAATGCTACTATACAATACTCTCCGAATCTTGCATTTCCATTAAACTCCGTGAAGATTGATGACGTTTCGAATGTTGAGTACTCGGGCTTTTGGCCTTATGCATGGCGCCTGCAGGCTCCATTGTGGCTGCGCATTGACTTTATTGTGAGCCTAGGGGGCCGCCCTCTTTAGCTCGGCCCGCCGGTCTAAGGCCCAGCCTCGTTCCCTCTGTCCACCAAATTTCGGCCTCGCCGTGGTGCAACCTTGAGTCTAATAAAGACTCGACTCAATTAGCAGGAGCTTCGTGTTCCAACACAGCCGCAAAATCCTGGACAAAGTTCCAGCGGCTTCGCTCGTCCATGGCTGCCTGCGCCCAGCCGTTGATCTCATGTGGGAACCACTTGAGCACCGACTTGAGGCCCGTGTCATGGGCCATGATGCAAAAGACGTTCTCGCTGGCGTCAAACTCAAAGATCTTTCTCAGTGTTTCCATCGCAGTCTGCTTGTCGAAGGAGCATGCTTGCGTCGGCTCAAACCACGGCTCCGTTCGACTGCCACAGTGGCTGCAGCCTGCCTTGTCGCGAGAGCGCTTGATGGCCTCCATCAGCACCTCTCCGGGGCACGGCGACGACTTGAAGCGTGCAGCTTGCGGCACTGCCACACTCTCTGGCAGAGGCAGGTACTCTGTAGGCCTGTATTCGGCAGAGTGGTGTGCTGCATCGCCGCCCATAAAGACAAAAGTGTCTGGAAATGTTGTCACGCGTGCAAGTCCGCACACGTGACCGATGGCATGCCCTGGTGTATCCAGCAGATAAAATGACCCATCACCAAAGTAATCAAAGGCCTTAAAACTGCCAATGTGGAGATCGCTGTCGAAGGCAATCTCTCGCAGTTCTCGACCCTCCCAGTCGGTTGAGGGCAACAAGCTCTCTTGGTTCTCCGGATATCCTGGCAGCTTACTCTCTTTGAAGCCGGTTCCAACCACAAGAGTGGTCGTAGAAGGGAAGGTGGAAGGATCCCCAGTGTGATCAAAGTGATGGTGACTCCATACAATGGCCTCGATTGACTTTGAGCTAGGTGTAGACTTGTTGACAGTGGGTGCCTCGTCCAGGATCTGTGCAACGTCCTTGGGAACGTCCACCGTGAGCCCGAGCTTCTCAAAGTAGCGGTGCAATGCTGGCGGATAGTTTTCGGGATCTGAACGAACGCCCAAATCAAACAGTATATGCCTTTGTGTGCCATCCGGGAGCGTATTTGTGATCAGAAATACATAGGCAGGACAGGCAAGGTCATCGTAGCCACTGATGGCAGGCTCCACGAAGACCGAGCTGGGAACGCTGATAAATGTCGTAGAGTCAATCACGCGCACAGAAACTGTAGAGCTTGACTGTGGCACATTCAGCGATGGCGCTGCTTTTGCCTGAGGACTGGCCATGTCTGTCTCTTTGGTCGAGGCCAATATGGTCCTTCACAGTGTGTCTGGGTAGCAGGCTTTTCACGAGGATCCAAATCACATGGTTGGTATGTAGGACATCCAGGGGAAGTAACGAAATGTCACCTAATGCACTGCAAGAATATATGTTCAAGACTGTTACCTGCAAGCTGATTTTAAACTACTGTCAAACCCCATGGAACGTATGAAGTAAACGTCATAGTCCTGGGCGAGCTTCAAGGTCCGCGGAGCAGAGCCAAGCCCTCTGCGCGCCTAGTCAGCATCCGCGAAGCGCGTCCGTCACATCGTGGCCATTATAGCTCCAAGAGCTACATACGCAAACCCTGCCGCCTGTTCATCTGCATCAACGACCAGCTGCAACCCTGCAGCTTCAGCAACGACTGCTATCAGCTTCCCTTGGCTTGGTGAGCCCCTAGCGGACATCCTCATTGCCACATCGTTGTCGCCGTCATCATGTCTACGCTCGAGGATCTTGATGACATGGAGAGGGACAGGAAGGAGGAGAAGAAGGACGGAGATGGAGACAAGGACAAGAAGTCAAATCAGAATGGAGACGCCGACATGAAAGATGCAGAGGAGAAGAAAGAGGAGGAGGAAGACATAATAGATGCTGACATCCTAAACTCATCCACACGAGACATCACCGCCCGCCGCCGCCTGCTCGAGAACGACATGCGCATCATGAAGAGCGAGTTTCAACGGCTATCACATGAGAAGACCACCATGAACGAGAAGATCAAAGATAACGTTGATAAGATTGAGAACAACCGGTGGGTGCACTCTTGAACTGTACCTCGTGAGCATTACTAATGTGTGGCAGACAATTACCGTACCTGGTAGGCAACGTTGTCGAGATTCTGGACCTCGATGTAACGGCAGAAGCTGCCGAGGAGGGCGCCAACATCGACCTCGATGCCACGCGTGTCGGTAAATCGGCGGTCATCAAGACATCGACGAGACAAACCATCTTCCTTCCGCTGATAGGGCTTGTCGACCAAGACAAGCTCAAGCCAGGAGACTTGATTGGTGTCAACAAAGACTCTTATCTTGTGCTCGACACATTACCAGCAGAGTACGACAATAGGGTGAAGGCCATGGAGGTGGACGAGAAGCCAAAGGAGAAGTACACAGACGTCGGAGGGCTTGACAAGCAGATTGAGGAGCTGATTGAGGCCATTGTCTGGCCCATGAAGGAAGCAGAGCGATTCAAAAAGATTGGCATCAAGGCTCCCAAAGGCATGTCTATTCCCATCTTAACCCTTTGAACTCTATACTGACCCTGGGAACAGGTGCGTTGATGTACGGTCCTCCAGGCACTGGCAAGACTCTGCTTGCTCGTGCATGTGCTGCACAGACAGAGGCAACCTTCCTGAAGCTCGCTGGCCCACAGCTTGTACAAATGTTCATAGGAGACGGAGCAAAGTTGGTGCGCGACTGTTTTGCCCTCGCCAAGGAGAAGGCACCGGCTATCATCTTCATTGACGAGCTCGATGCTGTGGGCACCAAGCGATTCGACAGCGAAAAGGCCGGTGACCGCGAAGTCCAGCGTACCATGCTGGAACTGCTCAACCAGCTGGATGGTTTCGCCAGCGACGACCGCATCAAGGTGCTCGCCGCGACCAACCGTGTTGACGTCCTGGATCCGGCTCTGCTACGTTCTGGACGTTTGGACCGCAAGATTGAGTTTCCTCTGCCAAACGAAGAGAGCCGTGCACAGATTCTGCAGATCCACAGCCGCAAGATGACAGTAGCAAAAGGCGTCAACTGGAACGAGTTGGCACGAAGTACAGACGAGTTCGGAGGCGCAATGCTCAAGGCCGTGTGTGTCGAGGCTGGCATGATTGCACTGCGGAGTGGACAGAGCAAGATCCACCACGAGCACTATGTGGATGCGATTGCTGAGGTGACGGCAAAGAAGAAGGACACGGTATCATTCTACGCATAGGCCTATAGACAAGGCTTTTGGCTTCTGTATAAGATGCAACAACTTGCATTCCATAGACACGAATGGGATCTTAGCACCAGGCAAATCGCAAATGTCGCTTAGATCCGGAGAAAGCTTGTGACGCTTGCTGTTGGATGTGCAGTACCGCCTCCATCCTTCACATAATACGAAAGTGTGCCTTGTCGATCTCAAGAGTATCATGACGAAGAGACACGGCCGCCCCAGCCAAGGCAAAGCGGCCAAGGTCAGCACTCGCCCCAGTGAGCTTTTCGTGCCCAGATTTACCTCTGCGAATGTGTCATTTCCGGCTATCTACAAGTTTAAATGCCTTGAAACAAGCCGGGGCTGACCCAGGCTCGTGCCCCGGCACAGTGTTGGTGTCTCAAATAAGCAGATCCATGGCAACATTTATCAAATTACTAAATCTGCTTCTCGCCAGCCTCAGCCTCGTCAGGTTGCGGTCAAGGTTTTGGCGCTACTGCTGCCTCTGCTGCTATTCCTGGAACAGTTCATGCGGATCTGTGCTCGTCTCACATGGCAGCAGAGAACACAAAGCAGAGACAACAGATGGCAAAGCCTCGCTGGCCTCGGCCACCCTTTCAAAATGGGCGCCGCCGACAAGCTAGATGCCTTTATGGGCAAGTTGCGGGCAGAGGGTTGTGTTTTGTCAAGCAGAATGTTGGGGGCCACGACGACCCAAAAGCAAATTTGACCTGAGACAGAGCCATACCAAGGATGGGGCCATGAGTTTGTGTACGTACACGCTTACGTTTTCTTTAACAGAGCACATGCCACTTACCCTTTGACTGGTAGACGACTAGCATTTCTCTGAAGGATCTTGAAGGATCAGGGGTTCGCAACATCACACTTGACCGGGTGGCTGTAAGATACCGCTTGGCATAACTCAGCACATGGCCAGACCATAGGTTGACTCTAATACAATTAGGCACATTTTCTATTCGGAAGAAAGATTCTGCAACCAAGACTTCACAAAGATTTGAGATACTACCGGCGAGAATTTACAGCTGAGTCAACATCTGGATTAAGGTAGCCAAAGTGGAGCGCAACAAGCACGAGAAGAAACGCAACTCGGTAATCACCGGGATGTCGCGCAACACACGATACACTGTGATTACTCCCCTGCCAGCGGGCATTTCGAGAGAGATTGTGCGTGACACGCTGCACAATCACATCGAAATGATCGACCTGAACCCGCTAGTAGAGCAGCGAGACCGCATGCCCAAGCCTCCAGCAAAGGCCACGGCCGAGGAGTACCACTGCGCCTGGTACAGGCTTGTGGATAAGGTCAGCTATCTCCCAGGAGTATCTGGCAAAGTCGAGTACTATGGCTGCTTTCATGATCTAGCAGTAAGCTCGACCTTTTCTACATCCAGCGTTGGCGTGGAGTGACTAATTTTTGATAGGATGGCCTCCAAACTCACGTACTTGCACCCCTGGGACTCGATATCAAAGAGAAATGGACTGTTGGCGGAACTCTACCTGGCGAGTTGCGCGGCCCCACCGAATTGGGCGTGGGCATTCCCAAGGATGGGCTCTATCTGCGCGAGGACGTCGACATGCGCTGCAACATCATGCTCACGTCTTTTGTCAAGAAGAATCTTCGCAACGCACACGGCGTGCTAGTAGACCGACTGATTGAGAAGAGCCACCTGGCGGAGCGTGAGCTCTACAACCAGCGACTCATGACCCACACAGGAACGAGCGACACGCCGAGCGTCTACAGCAGCGTGTCAAACGACAACAGGTGGAGCTCTGTGCCGAGCGAGCGAAGCAACGGCGAAAAGAGCTATCTGACCAGCCACAGCTACAAACCATCAATCGAGCAGCGTCCGGTACCAGTTGAGCTACCCAGTGAGCAGCACCGTGTGCACGAGATGGCTGGCTGAGAGCGGGCTGGAGTCAAATCAGGTCAGTGAGCCAATTCTCTCTGAGTGAGAGCCATGGCACATGAAGTCCAAAATTGCAAAGCGCCTCAATGTCGGCGTGAATGGCGTTTGAGATGGCGATACCTGCTGATTTAGAGAGCATCTTCTGGGGGTATGTGACTTGTGTGGAGCTGGGGCGCAGCAGCTGGCTCTTCTCAAGTCATGGTCTTTGCTGAGTATGTACTGTTATGTCTAAATTTTACAATGAAAAACGAGCATTATGATTTCATAGCACGAACAGAGTATACGTTTACTGGAATAATCTTGTTACCGTGGTCGTAGATTATTCTTTTCCACCACAACACTTGTTCTTGAACATCGCACATCAAGGAGTGGGAGTTCCTGTGTCCATTCACTCTTTCAAATTGATAGCAAGTTTTTTTTGCAAAAATATGACTCTGGAGTCCTTTAAGGGCATAAGATAACAACTGATGACAGTAACGGATGCAAACAGATATATGCAAAGAATAGCGGCCTATGGAGAAGCCAGGTTGAATTGAGGTTATTGGTTTCGCTCATCAGGATGAGCTCGCGGTCGGAGATGGGTTGCCATGGAACAACAGAAGACGTTTGTTGCAATGTTCCTTCGTTGGTTGCGTCTTAGGAGATATATCTTCCTGCCTCAATAAATGAGCTCAAGGACAGATCGAGAATCCGTAGTCCCGAACGACAGAGGCGTCCCAAGGCAACAGGCTCATCACATGTACGCTAGCTCAATTGCCAGTAAGCTACATACTCGTGTCACAACTCTCTGAAGAGGATCTGCTAATAATAGCGGCGTCTTGGTGAGGTCTTGCTGCTCATCCATACAGTCAGGCACAGCGAAACCTTAACTGGTCCGAGGAAACCTTCATCTACACAACGCTACTGAGGCATTTCACGCAGTGCCTTCTCTAAACTTCAGTAAAGCCTCAGACAGACGTAAATGTCTCATGAACAGGAATCATTTCCGTCTTGCACGGTGCAAAGAGGTTATTCAACATGTACACAGGCTTTCATTGTCACCACGCCGTCTCTTGGCGGACTGCACAGCACGTGACTTGAGCATTTGGCGCCCAATACAGATTTTGATTTTCACTCGATCCGCGGAACATGGCTCAAGTCTTGGGTCGATGCGCAAGCTGGGGTTTGTGGCAGACTAATCGGTTCGAGTTTTGGGTTAGAAGCTGACCCTCAAGCGGTAAGCGAGAGGCCTGCTTTCGGTGCAATACTTGGCCCGGCTTTTTCGCAGCATGCCATTCTCCCCCACCCAACAGTCGGCCCTTGCTAAATTTTCCTGCCCCCCACATGCATGCATCATGGTTTATTTTTGCTCAGAGTCTAGAGGGCGTGGCAAGTCTCGTGTTTTGTGGCCAGGTGGGGCGGAGCGCGGCAAGCTTACAACCTGCTGCCTGCGAAAAGAGTCGTGTCCTTGTGGGAGTCAGCATGTGAAGGGAGACACGCAGCGTCACATGACCGTCTTCGGAAAAGGGGTGAGGCCACCAATTTCAGAAATGCTCGTTTATTGGAAAATTACGCGTGCGCAAATCCCTTCACCCCCCTGAAAGCTTTGTCGGAGATATTCTCAGCAGCTATCTGCTCGTGGTCAATACTCTGGACAAATTTCTGCTAGCCAAATTATCTTGGAATGACTGTGTGGGCACGAGCAGAAACCGGGCGAACTCCAGCAGATGTTCGACGTAGTCTGTGAGGCTATGAGAGCGCGTCGCACTAGGCGTCCTTGGGCACACTCAGGCAGCCTCTGCTTATGCACGGCTACGCACGGCGCATGGCCCTGGGGAGAAAGGGCAGGAAGAGCGAGCACTAAAAGAGTCACGCTCACCATGCAGGCGAATTGTATTTTGTCCTGTTCGCCTGCGAGGGCCATCAGAGCCCGATGCAGCCGATTGGCAAGGCGGAGTAGTACATTAGTTGGCATCCAGGCTCTAGCTGGGCCATGATGGCGTGCATGGAATGGTGTCGGAGCCACAGGACGTGAGCAGCAGGACCAGGCGGAAGGAGCAACAGCAGCAGCAGCAGCAGCAGCGGCGGCGCGACAGCGCTACCCACCACCACTACCACCACCGCCATCGATTTGTGTCGGTCACGAGAGTCAGCGCGGCGTCCACGTAGGCCAGTAGGAGGCAGCAGAGTATGCTCACGGCGCGCGTGCGACTTGAGGGGCCGCCGCTGGTCAGGTAACAAATTGGACGCTGCGGCGGCCGGGGACACGGCAAGAGCAAGGCGGTGGCATGGGCCAAGCAGAGACAAAGCCCAGGCTGCCAAAGTTTGAGGCGGTGATGCAGCTGCGTAATGGTTGAAAAATTTTTGGGGCCGGCCAGCACACAGCGGAGGCGGCGGCGACAGCGGCGGCCACACCTCCCTCCCTCCCTCCCGCCCCGAGTGTCGCCGGAGCGCCATTACTGTGTGTGTCTGTGTGTCTGTGTGTGCGTGGGTGGGTGTGTGCCTCTCTCTCTCTCTCCCTCTCCCTCCAAGCTCCTCTTAGCCAAACACGTCTTTTTTTCTCCCCTTCACCCCCTTCAACCTCTTTCTCTCACCCTCTCACCCTCCACCTTCCTTTTCTTCCTTGCATCCCGCCGTCTTTCTTTCTGGTCTTCTCCTGCCGTCGATGGAGGTTTGTATCACCACTGTCAAAAAGCCTGTGTTCACCCCTTCTGACCAGCTCGCTCTCTCGCCTCTACAGTGACCACCGCAAACCACATTTCACCTCAACTACCCGTGGGCCACCAGCAGGAGCCTCTAGGACTCGTTTAAAATAATCGACAAGCTTCACGACCAGTCCTTCTGACTGCTTGTGCCTGACTGCGCGTTCCTCACTTCAAAAAAGTCTCGCCGAGCTCGTCGTTGCCATCGTCCCTTAGAAGCGGCTTTCACTTTTGAACAATCCTCTTCTTTTCAGCGCCTGCCCATCCGTCTAACGACCATCGTCTCAGCCGTCCAAGCAAAGTATTTGACGACTACCACAACGACGACAACAGTCTTTGACAATTTCATTTTGATTTGCCATCCCGCAGAAACATCACGAGTCCTTTCACGTCAAAAGCATAGACGGAACACGCGTCCTGTTCCCGAATCTTCGAACAAGTCGGATTACATCCCACGCGACGATCTATTAAGTTAGCCTTGTCGCGTTTTGTCATTTGCTGGCTGTTCCATCTGTTGTTGAGGCATCCTTCACCTGCAGGTGTCCACTCGGTTCATCCCCTACGTCACGACCTTTTGTCGATTTTCTTTCGACAATTGTTTCCTGCATCACCCTTACACACAAACTCTTCGCACTAGTCTAGTGCTGGCCTGCCCTCACTGAGGCTTCGACATCGGAATCGACAACGTCAAGCGCGTGAAAAATCGAGAGAACGGAAGGTTAGTATTGACAGTCTGTTTTGGGAAGCTCCTTGTCTGAACAAGCTCTGTCTAGTGCTTCGCGCGCCCGTTCTCGCGTAGCCAACCCCTCCCTTCGCAATCATGGCGGCCTTTGCTCAGGGCGGTGCTTCTGCACACCACCAAGCCCATATGAACAACGGATACGATCATTCCTTTGCTCCTCCTCGCGACCTGCCTTCTTCTTACTACGGTGGCTACGGCACCAGCAGCACTCACGACCTGAGTGCCATGTTGCCAGACCCCTACAACTCACAGAAGTATCCTGTCAACCCTCAGTGGAAGACTGGACGCTTTGCGCAAGCTCCTTCCACCTCTTCGTTCGCACCAAATGGTCGTCCTGATGACCGCTGGAACAACCAGATGGAAGGTGGTTCCCGTAACAACTCCTACTACGGTGAGCAGCAGCAGCAGCAGCAGCAGACCCGTAAGAAGGAAGAAAAGCCAGTTGGCGGAGTCTCTGCTACTCTCGACTATGAGATGGAAGAAATGACGGATTTTGTTGTCGAGATGGCAGCTGGCATGTATGACCTCTTCGTCTCCCGCATCCGCATCGCAGACATTGACTTGGCCAAAAGCATTAAACAGGGCGCCGTTGCTCCACCACAGTACCGCAAGTGGGTTCTCCAGGTCCTCAACGCCACCAGACTCCCCTCGGCCACCATCATCCTGAGCTTGTCCTACATGGCCATGCGCGTCCGTCACCTCTCCGCTGAGGGTACCTTCATGGCCTCGGAGCGCGGCCTCTACCAGCTCCTCACCGTCGCTCTCATCCTCGGCAGCAAGTTCCTCGACGACAACACCTTCCAGAACAAGTCGTGGGCCGAGGTCTCCAACATCAGCACGGCCGAGCTGAACCGCGATGAGCGCGAGTGGCTTGTATCTTTCAGCCACCGCCTGCACCATGACCCAAACTGTCCTGATGGGTTTGCCTCGTGGGAGGACCGTTGGCAGACGTTCAAGTCTCGTTCAGCCTCCTCGACCGCGTTGCATCCACTTGACACTAACGTCCGCCGGCAGTACCCGACAGCACAGCCCAGCTACTCGCCTGCCGTCTACGGCCGCAAGGAATACTCTCCAAGCAGTGCCTACTACAATCCTCCATATCCTACGTCCTTTGCGCCCTACGACTCGTGGTATGCCCCACGCCCAGGCATGGACCGCTCGCCCTCGACTGCTCCGCACAGCGGGCCTCACACGCCAGAATACTACGGCAACCAGCCCCTCTGGACGCCGCTAGACGAGTACGGCCGGCGCGCACAGTATGGCCAGTACGCAAGCTTTCCCGCTCCTGCCCCTTACGTTGGATACAACTCTGGCTATTCGACACCTACACACCACACTGGATGGAACACGCACGGGGCATCGTGCCAGTGCAGCAACTGTCGCTACACGATACAGCCCAAGTTCCCTCCCATCGTTTGCGGTTGAGGCGTCCCCGCCCCCAGCATCTGGCTTTTGCCCATTTCACTCGCTCCAGTCGTCTTTGGCTCCGCCTGACGCATGTTTACTGCAACTCTCTTAATTGACGCGTTATGAGCCCTTCTTTTCTTCAGCTGCTGCATCGTTTCCTCACGTTGCCATCACTCGCAGTATTTTGTTTCTACATTATGATTTCCCCCAAAAAAGTTATCCCGGCGTTCCACCAAGGAAAATTCTGCTCTTCTCTCTTTTACAGGTCTTTCCCAAAAGGAAAAAGCATCGGAGCGCGACTTCGCTGGCATTCAGCGCTGGAATTTTCTCTATTTCAAAAAAAAAAAGTCCTTCACTTTCACTTCCATGGTCCGCCGCTTTGGCGAGAATTACATTGCACATCACATTGCCAATGGATATTCTGCAACCTTTTCTTTTTCAGGCGCGCAGAAGATGGATTTGCTCGCTTAGCACCTTTTCGTTGATTGATGTCTTATCATCGTTTGTTACCCGTTGACATTCTGGAAAGCATTCTGCAGTTGAAAAAATGCGCTTCTTTTGCATTGAAGATTGAATCTTTGAGCCAGCGTTTATTGCAAAGCTCTGAAGCTTGATGCTTGGAGCCAGGGCGAAGAAGTTTTGCGAGTTGACAGCCTTCAGGCTTTTGCCCTTACCCAGCTGTCGGAAGGAAGTAGTTGATCGTCTAGAGTTTGAATTAAAATACTTTTGACGCTCTAATCGTCATGAACTTGTCTGTGTTGTCTCGTCTGGTGCTTTGTCTTGACCTGTCTCACACGCAGGATCTGCAGATCAGCCTGTTGTGCCGCAGACTGGACGGTGACGTCGCTACTTCCATGTAGGATCCAAGCCTGCCTTGTGGAACGCATTTCGTTCTCTCTCTTCTCTGACTCTTTAACCAAATCGGAACAATGACATCCTTCATACGTGTCCAGGCCTTAGTTCAGGCTGTCCTGAGCGTATATGCGGCGTACAACTCCGCCGTCACCATCCGCAAGCTGCAGCAGTATGAGCCAGCCACGAAGAAAGCCGCCGAGTACACTAACAAGGCGGGCTACGAGTTGCACAAGACGCGCACGACGCAGGCGAGCGGCGCCTTGTCAACTTTGCTCTCACTCGTCACATCTGCAAGCGTTCTTGTTGGACCCAAGGCAGCCTCTCAGACCACACTTCTACTGATGAGCGCGTTGAATGTAGCCACAACTTTATTGGCACGGGCTCACATTGCTGCTCACTGGGGCGACAAGTGGCAGGTACGTTCTCGTTGCCCTTCTTGGTCAAGCAGAATGTATTCATATCATAGGCAGGTTCCTGGCGTGCGCGATTTCAGCGATGCCATCAAGAACAGCAAGTCGTTGCAGCTGCAGCTGGCATACCTCGCGGCTGGCTGGGTGTTCCTCACTACCTCGCAAGGCTTTCAAATGATGGCCTGACTATGCATCTTGGCGACATATCTCCATCCTGCTGCAAATTCTCTTCGAGAACAGGCTAATGTCGGGGTTGCAGTATATTTGCAGGCGGCAAGCCTCGACCAAATTCTACCAGCGGCACACCAGCCCGAGGAAGAACTTTCTGAAACTACAAACACCTTTCTCATCGAGACATATTTTCACAACAGGCAATGAGATATCTGATATGGCAAGATCCACTTTCCCAAGTCAAGGCTAAAGAGAAGTGGATCTCAAGGGGTAATGTATCCCACGACGCGCAATCAATGCCGCGTATGCCAAAGCCTAAAGGGAGAACTGGGACAATGACGATAATTACAAGCGTACAACAATGACACCCATCACCATATGGTTGCTAGATCGAGCCTACAGCACAGGCTTCCCACGAAGAGAAATTTCATTAGTTCCTGCCAGGCCCGTTACCTAATACTCTTTTTTTTTGCTCCATATCGCTTGCTCCACATGGCTAAACACTTATGCAAAAATCGAGAATGCAAATCGAAAATTAAAGCTGGTAGCGGTAGTCGGGACTCATGTCGCCCAGCTCTGTCTTGTCTTGCTCGCTCATGTCCAGCGCCAGCGGCTGCCGGTCGCGCCGGCGGTTCTGCACCAGGCACGCTGTGAAGTAGGCGCAGCAGCTGATGACGCTCAGCACAATGAAGCCCATGCAGATGCTGTATCCCGGCACGAAGCGTGGCGAGTCTTTTGGCAAAAAGGCAAATACGGAAATGATGCCGCCGATATTGCCGAAGCCGACCTGCCAGCCTGTCCCAACAGCGCGGCGGTGATGGCCTCCCAAGTTCATCTGGAACCAGCAGACTATGACAGGCATGGACGAATAGGTACCGGCCGCACATAGGAAGAGCGCCGCATATTGCAACGATGTATTATGGTGGACGGCCAGCAGGATGCCAAAGCCGGTAATGGCGACGCAGATGGGTATCAGCGTGAACAGGAAGCGGTGTCTCGTCACATCCGAAAGCGTGGCGATGCACATGGCAAAGAAAAACGCTCCAGCCCAGGGCGCGACCGAATAGAGGTTGGTCTTGATGTTGCCGTAGCCGTACGTTTTGATGATGGTGGGCGAAAAGTACGCATACCCGTACGCAGGCACAATCAGGCCGAAATACATGAGTCCGCCAAGGTAGACCTTGAAGTCCTTGAAGACGCGCCCAACATCACGAACCGTGATGCTACGTTCTGTTGCAGATCGGCCCTGGTCGGCGCGCAGCCGTGCCTTGACATATTCGCGCTCCTCATCGCTTAGCCACTTCGCCTGCTCGGGAAAGTTGGGCATGATGAAGAAGAAGATAATGCCGACGACGCAGGTAAAGGTACCTTCAAGGATGAAGATCCAGCGCCACGCCTTGTAGCCACACAATCCATCCATCTTGCCAATGGCGGCCGCCAGCAGACCACCGAAGGCGCCGGCCAGGGTCGTGCTACTGAAGAAGAAGGAGTAGCGGCGCTGCGCCTCGGCACGCTTGTACCACATGCTGATGAGGTAGAAACAGCCGGGGAACATGCCCGTCTCTGCGACGCCGAGGAAGAAGCGAGCAGCGAGCAAGCCGCCGTAAGATTGTGCAAGACCTTTTGATTCTCGTCAGTCGAGGTGCAGGAGATGCAGCCGGGGAAATAAGCGCACCTTGTGTCATTGTTATAAAGCCAAAGACCACCATGCAGCCACTCAGCCAGATGCGCGGACTGAACTTTTTGAGCAGCACGTTGCTCGGAATCTCAAAGAGCACGTACGGCACGAAGAAGATGACGAGGACTACATTGAATTGGTTGGTGCCTTTCAAGAGGATGCTGCCGTCCTTTCCTGGCATTGTGTTCTCCATGCCGAACAGTCTGGCATTCGAGATATTGACGCGATCCAGGAAAGCCAAAAGATACAGGATGCATAGACAGGGAATGACGAACATGTCAATCTTGAACATCAGCTTCCTCTCTGTGGTGCGGACCAGTGCAGGGACATGCAGGTCATCGTCAAATGTTGGACGATTGAGAGCATCGCTTTGCACAGGATAGTCTTTCTCTCGGTCGCTCGACGAATCGTACGGCTTTGCTGTTGCGGAATTTCCTGCTCGAGGCGCATTTGCATGTCAGTGACTGAGGAGCCTTTCTGATTGGTTGCAAGGCAGGGTCCTAAGACGGCATGCTCTGCTCACCTGGAGAATGCGAGCCTTTGAATCCCGACAGGATGCCCATGGCTGCTGATGGGCGACTTGGTATCTCACAAAACTCCCTGTTTGTGTATGAGAAAAAGTGGAGAGCTCTCTTCGGCAGTCCGGCGGAAAGGCAGTGAGAAACTCAAACGGCGCTGCCGGAGAGAAGAAAAGGTACCTGTCTCAAAGGTTGCAGCAACCACAAAAAAAGGCGGGACATTCGCTTAGCTTTGACCCGGTGCACGCGACGACAACGGCACGACGACGACAATCCCCGCCTTGAAACTTTCCTGATCCCCGCCAAAAAGGAAAAAGATCCAGGACCCACAACCGTGGGACGCCTTAGCTTCTCTTGACTTTCTGACATGTCACTCTGTGTTATTTCTTTTGACTGTGCACAAAGTGGAGCCCCTGTCAGCTCCTCTCGGGCTTTTAGCGTGTTGCTTTTGCTCGCCCGAGGGTCCTCATCTCTTTCCGTGTGCCATTCGCCCTTTGAGGTATTGGTAAGCTCTGTCTTTCTAAGGGAATTTTACCTTTGCGGACAACTCCTTCAAGAGAGCCGTCGCGCGTCCGCACAGATTGGGGGTCTTTGCTTGTTTTCCTAAAGGGAGGACGGCCATCCCTCCGAGGGAGTAAGTTTAACCATCGACAGAAGCTAGAGACGCTTGGGTCCCATGTTCAATCATCATCTGGCCCTTTGAAAATGGCCAGTCTCGATTAATGATAATGGGCATCTTAAAGCGGAAAGTAGCAGTGATGATGGGCATCACTGGGGAGAAATCGTAACTACAATGATGGGCATCATTGTGCAAAGATCAGCAGCGATGAAGAGCACCGTCGAATAAGATCGCTCTTTTGAGTCGCTGACAGCGTGAGTCTTTGATTGCAAACAAGGAGGAGTCAAAACTTTTAGTGGAAAGTATTGCTACTGTCTGATTTTTCTCTTTGTTTGCCGAGAGCTTGGACCTTCTCTTCTCTCAGTCAAGGGATGAGGAGAGCTTCCCCGACAGCAAAGATGTGTATATGTGTATATATGTATGAACTACTTGCCAAAACGAAAACAAGATTGTATGCTCTTCTAAAAGCCTTCGCGCAATCCTTTTGATCAACAGCGACTTTTCAAAATCCCGACGCGCCTTTTCTTCTTGTTTGTTTTGGAAAAAAAGACTTGCTCATGTACAAGAACAAAGGTAAACCCAAGAACTTGCTCAGGTCAGCTGGTACTTTGGGCCCTCGCCGCCTTGTGGGGTAGTCCAGTTGATGTCCTGTCGTGCCTCACCGTTAGTTTTCCTCCATTACAATCAAAACGCATAGAAATGGAGAAGAGAAAACTCACCTGGTCGGGCACTTTGATGTCGCAAGTCTTGCAGTGGATACAGTTCTGCGCGTTGATCTGGAAGCGCACGCCAATGTCCTTTGTCTCGTCCTCGACGTACTCGTACACGCCCGCCGGGCAGAAGCGGTTCTCGACGCCCTTGTACTTGGGCCACTCGGCCTGGGCGTGCTTGTCCCAGTCCTCGACCCTCAAGTGGACCGGCTGGTCCTCCTCGTGGTTGGTACCGGTGCGGCTGACGCTCGTCAGGATATCGAAGCTGATCTTGCCGTCCGGCTTGGGGTATTCAATCTTCTGGCACTGGTCGGCCAGCTTGGTGGCGCCGTGATCGCCCTTTGCGTCGTGCTTGAGCGTCCATGGGACCTTTCCGCGCAGGATGCTGTCGAACCCGGCGTACCCGATGAAGCCCATGAGGCCCAGAGGGTTGTGGAAGGCTGGCCGTAGATTCCGCACCTCGCGCAGCTCCTTCCAAATTGAGCTTTTTCGCAACTTGTCTTCATATTCATACAGGAAAACGCCGTCGGTGTCTTCTTGGTTCTTCAGGGCGT
>JAOSBP010034599.1:21213-50200 GCA_027563825.1 Erythroxylum mucronatum | reverse complement strand
GTCTGCTCATCCGTCGTGTCCGCGTCCATATCCTCCCCAATCACCGGCCAAGGACTATACGTAACCTTCATCACATCCCCCAATTTCTCCCCGTTTTTTGCGACTTTCCACTCTGGCTCATGTCCGGAGACATTCCCCGAACCCCCAAAGGACGCGAGATAAGGCTGGTATTGTTTCGCCAACGCCTGCTCAGCGTTGAAGAGGAATTTGAGCTTCCACGCACCCGTGGGCGTGAAGTTTCGGAAAAACGCGATGAAGTCGTCCTCGGGAACGTCGGTGTTGAGGAAAGTCGGGAGGAGGTCCGACGCGTGGACTGCGGCGCCAAGGGAGTCGAGGAAAGAGTATTGCATCATGTACATTGCGGTATGGTTGGTGGGGTGGTAGGCGTCGAAGAGGTGGCGGGTGTTACAGAGGAAGGAGGAGTCCGCGATTATGGCTTTCGCGCGGAGGATGGGGTCGGAAACGTTGGCGTACTGAGCAGTGATGTTTGCGCGATGAGGGGAGTAGGCTTCGCCTTTGAGGAAGTTTGAGAGGAAGCGTTGGAAGGAGGGTTCGTCGTGGATGTAATGGGGGATGAAGCTGCTGCTTTCGTCGGCGACGTGGGAGATTATGAGGGAGGAGATGTTTTTCCAGAAAGCGCCTGTGGAGGGAAATTAGTGAGGATCGTTTGGTGGGTGGGATCCTGGTTGTGTACCTTCTCGAAGTGCATTTGTTGGGAGCTG
Organism: Erythroxylum mucronatum; assembly: GCA_027563825.1. Lineage (NCBI taxonomy): Eukaryota > Viridiplantae > Streptophyta > Magnoliopsida > Malpighiales > Erythroxylaceae > Erythroxylum > Erythroxylum mucronatum. The sequence continues at coordinate 49,478 of JAOSBP010034599.1, read as the reverse complement.
CTTGATCAACTTTCCGTCTACGGCTGGGTTGAATGGTAAGAGACCTGAGTTCGTCATTTCCTCAGTGACAATGGCTTGGTTGAGCTGCTGCAAAGAGGTTTCCGAGAGCTGCCGAGTGTCAGTTGACAAACCAAATCGGCGTACATCTATTGCCATCTTACGTTTCTCAAACAGCTTACAGCCTCGGCACCTGTTGATGGACATTCCGCCAGAATTGTCAAATTCTTAAAGACCGAGCCAGCATGCCCTAATTCTGTACGATCCCACTGCCATAGATAAGCTGGGCTCTGCAGGAGAGCTCGACTAAACACCGGAGGTTCTGTCGAAGTAAGGTGGTGCAGAATGGATCCGGCACCGGCGGACTCTCCCCACAACCCAATTTGGTTTTCGTCACCACCGAAATCTGGTAGGTACTGCTGAGCGAAGTCGAGCAAAAGCCTTTGGTCCCAGAGTCCAGCGTTTGGTGTTCCATGTTGCTCCATCGTCGGACCAGCAAGCCAACCGAATGCACCAAGACGGTAATTACCTGTAATAAAGATGAAGTCTTGCTTCTGGCTGTGGGCTGTCCGCAAGAGACCGGTGGCGTTGTAGAACGGCATATTGAATTCACCCTGACCGGCATCTTTGGCACCAAAGATGAACCCGCCACCGTACAGCCATACCACTACGGGGACTTTCTTCACGGTCAGTGCAGATGCGGGAACGTAGATATCGGCGAAGAGGCAATCTTCGCTTGGCTGTTCGGCCGGACTCCTCGGAAGACCTGGGAGAAGGCGGGGTACAGGGCCAAATGCTGCAGCCGATGGTGCTGGAACTGTTGCACTGTAGCACGGTGCACCTTGTTCAAGTTGTAACTGACTTGGATCATCGATCTCGTCTGGAAAGACACTCCTGTTGAATCTCAACTCCCCGATCGGAGCCTTGCCAAAGCGGACATCACGGAATGTATAGAACTGATATATGTCAGCAACGAACGTGATGTGATGGCCAATCTGGTGCCCTCACATCACCTTCTGGATCGTATAGCGTCGCCTGATACGTTCCCCAGGGTAAAGTCACGTTCGGTAAGTTGAACGACACAGCTCCTGTCAGCACTGCAAGACTCGTAACGATGAAGCAAGTCATACTCCAGATCATGATCATTTACCAAAAAGGTCGGTTCCAGCATATATAAACAGATACAAATTTTTAAACGCCCCAAAGACGCCTTGTTGGAGCTTTGGAAGGACTGAAAGGGACTAAGGGCGATACGAAGAACACAATCTTCAGCATAGACATTATTTCAACAGCAAAGAAAGCCGTGCACACCGGTTGTGCTTACCACCCCACAATTTTTTAATTCAGGTGCCTAAAATTCGATAGTCGGTTGGCTTGTCATTGGCTGCTTTGGCAGTTTGTCCAATCCGATCGGCTCTGAGTGGAACCACCACCCAATCACTACTACACCTTATGCGCAGGATCGAATGCTTACTGACAGCAACCCTTTGCAGGGCTGATCATTTTCGTTATTGAACGCGGCGCAGTAATGTCATTGTTCAGTCTTCTGCTGGGCCAAAAGGTTTACCGACCTCCTTCTACTTCGCTCTACCGTTTTGGACTCTGTCACTACGGACGACCTCCTTCCCATCAAACAACTAGGCAAGTTTCCGGCACCGCAATGAGTTAAGTTCCCTTCTCGAAAGATTTCAAGCTATCGATATTCACCATCAATGAAGGATCAACGGATCGATCGTCGCTATTTCGGTATACTTCAGGGCGTTTCTTATTCAATGAATCGCTCCGGCTGAGGGAACGTCACGTCACTTTCGACGTTGGAGCCTTGCAACGAGCAGCTGAAGCTTCGCTCAACTTCGAACATGGCAATGTCATCAGCATGACGAAGCTCGCTGAAGGAGGATTCAATCGCACGTTTTCGTTGGTAATGCAGGATGGGTTCGAGATGATAGCGAAGATACCATACCCGATCACCACCCCAAAAATTTTTGCCACAGCAAGTGAGGTCGCCACGCTTGCATTTCTTCGAGTTAAAAACATACCCGTCCCAAAGGTCTATGGCTACTCAGTAAATGCGAAGAACCTTGTCGGAACTGAGTACATTTTCATGGAAAAGGCTCCTGGGATATGCCTTTCAACCAAATGGCAGCATCTTCCGGATCTGGAGATGAGGAGACTCGCTCATAGCTTTGTCGAGATTGAGAAAATCCTCTTCAAGATACCTTTCAGTGCAACGGGCAGCCTGTATTTCAAAAGCGACCTCGCGTCGGAGTTTCAATTGCCTTTGTATGCGCACGGGGGTTCAACAGACGAGACGGACCGCTTTTGTATAGGTCCGGTAGCCGATTACATGTTCTGGTACGGCAAAAGGGCTGATTTGAACTTCGATCGAGGCCCATGGCGACTACCAAACGACTTTCTCCGAGCGGTGGCAGAGAAAGAAATACGATGTACAAAAGATTATGGAAGGCCGATGGAGCCCGATTTCCCTCACAATGCTCTGGGTCTCGGTACTCAGTATCCCAAGAGTTATGTCGACCTTTTGCAAACCTATCAGCTGTTGGCACCGTATCTGCTGCCCAAGGATACCACTCATCCTTTCAATCAACCAACGCTGCGTCACCCAGACCCCACCCCGAGAAATATCTTCATTTCACCTGAGACCGGCCGAATCTCATGCCTGATCGACTGGCAGCATGCGATTGTCCAGCCTCGACTACTGGCAGCTGGCTATCCCAGAACTTTCGAAAATCCTGATGACTGCATGCCTCCCGACTTGACCGAGCCTATACTTCAGGAGGATTTCGATTCACTCTCGGAAGAGAACAAGGGTATAGCCCAGGAAACACACCGTCAACGTCTTCTCTTCTATTATTACCGTGTGTTGAACGGTCATCTCAATCAACACCACATGGCTGCACTACTCGATCCTCCCCTCCTATGCCGTCAACTACTGGTCGATCGAGCTGGACGTCAGTGGGAAGGAAACCTGATGACGCTGAAAGGAGCCATCGTGCGAGTGAGTCAGTTCTGGGATCATTTACCGGACGTTGCGGCAGTAGAATGTCCTGTCCGATTCAGCGAAGAAGACTTGAAGCAATTCGCCGAGGACGAGGAAGGCTGGCTGAAGATGAGCGTGCTGGTCGAACAGTGGCACAGGAGATTGAACAGCACGAACGAGGAGGGTTGGGTGAGGAATGAAGACTACGACGAGGCCAAGAAAAAGCTCGGAGAACTCAGAGATGAGATACATCGTGAATGTGAGGAAGATGCGGAGGACCTTGAATGGTTCCGGTCGGGATGGCCTTTCAGAGAGCGTGATGAGGAATTCATAACCCCATGAGGCGAACACTCAAAAGTGCTGCACTCTGCAAAGCCTCTTGTAGCTACATGACTGCACTCGACACGGCCTTTCGACCGCCACAGCATCATTTTCCAAGCGTTGCTTCGATCTGGCCGATAAACTCAGTTGGGTGTTTGCCAAAGTGCCACATGGCTTTCGTCGAGAGCACACGTGGTGCAAAAGGTTGGTGAAGCCCGAATATTTCCGGTCCGGAGCTTCTTGCTCCGTTCCACTACGGAAGGTGTGCGGCGTTGCTTTGTGATAGGTTCAGCGTGTGGGCGTACCGCCACATCACTTATGGATCCGAGACTTACTTGTTTGTCGACACATGCATTTTCTAGTCCACACCCAAGCCAATATTGCGGCGTAGTGGTTCCTGAGGTTGGATGTCGAAATCAGCGACCAGCCAATTGTAAAATGGCTTACTTCGAAGCGTTTTCATACCGCCAAAGAAGCCTAGGGGCTTTGGACAATTGTCTGCATTGCAGTAGTGCTTTAGATGACATAAAGGAAAGCTTCCGACCCAAGTCCGTTGATTGTTTGCAGTCAATACGTGCGTTTCTTTCAGTTCCACAGCATGAGACTCCTACAAATCCCTCTTGTGGTCCTATCCCACTTTTGTGCGACTCTTTCCGCTCAAAACCAAGGTGGAAAGCTACCCAGACCGCCATGCTACGCCGATGGACTGCAATTCGCTGTGTTCAACAACACACAAGGCTTGTGGGATGCGCAACGTTACCCGAGTTTCGACCCTGTCTACATGAAGAACATTTCGGCTGGTGGGCAAGGTGCCTCCAACTTAATCTACTCCTCAACTACCACTAAAGTCGGTGGGCTCTCTACGTACTGCACGGGTAACTTCTCAGCATATGGTGGCGCTGAGGTCATTCCATGCGGGTTGCACTCTTTCATGTACAGGGGTTACCTTTACCCTTCAGTGACCGGCGTCTACACATTCTCTCTGAGCGACGTCGACGATATCGGCCTGCTGTGGATCGGACCTTCGGCGCAATCCGGGTGGAACAGAGGAAACGCTCTTCTGGAATCTGTGTGGGGCAACCCATATCCGGGCCAGACCGGAACGCCGGATGGGAACAATGCTACCTTGCTCTGGCTCAATGCCAGTAGCTACTATCCTATGAGAATCGTGCACGCCAACGGCGGAGGCTGGTTCAACTATTGGCTTTCGATCGTTGATCCTTATGGGAACACAGTTCTGGGGGCTAACACTTCAGCATCTCCCAACGTAGTACAGTACTCCTGCAATAGCAACCGCGCGTCCCAATACTCGAGTTGGGGTCAAGAAGTGTAGCGACCTCGGAAACGGGTATACCATTCAAATGAGATCCCTCGAGCGCTTCCGATCACGCGCAACAGGTCAAGGCACCTGTCTCATTATTGCAAAGATGAAGTCAAGTCTGTTGATAATCTTGTCGCAATATCTACGATTGGAAGGCTAGAATTAAGGGTCAGGCAAAACGCTGCAATACAATTTGTAGTTAAAGCACGAGATCTAGTATACATTATTCGAAAAGAACGCAAACTACGATGAAATCAAAAATCCAAACTCAACAAAACAGTAGAAAAGTTTTCCTCCAGCAAACCTTGACAGACCCACTCACTCATCCATTCACGACGTTTCCAATATCCTCCTCTTCCTCGACTCAAACCAGCGGTGTCGCCGTCCAGCTCATGCGATTGAACTCATTCGTTCCATTAGACGCCACCATACCTTTCAACTGATCGTAATGGTCCTCGAGAATGAGAGCCCGTTTCTTCGCACCAAGATCGGCGATCTGTTTCGATTTTGCGATGCGTTCCTTCGTTGGATTGATCGTACCAGGTAGTTGCTGCTTCGATGGCTTGACGACGACCTGAGTCACGATATTCACACCTTTGCCACATCGTTGGCGGCGGGCGATCTTCTCCGCCTCAGTCTTCCGATTCGACGGCTCGATGGCGGTTGTGTGTTGATTTCCCAGCTCTGGAGCGAATTGCGGAACCCGACTCCTCTTCGTTGTCATGCCCTGTCCGTCGTACAGGCGTTCGAGCATTTGAGCTGCCGATGGTCGAAGATGAGGGTCTATCGTTACCATCGGACTCAGATGGGGGAGCACCTTCGTGGCGGACTGGATCGCGCGCAGTCGGCCCTCCCAATCTCCGCCTCTCACGTTCTGCGGCGGGTAATCGACTTGGGGGTGGATACTCGCAACGGTGGCAAAGAGGGACCACATGTCCGACTTGATGCTCGGTGTAAGACTTTTGTATTTGACGATTTGGTCTGGCGGGAACATCTCCGGGGCCATATATACAGGTGTACCGCATCTCATTTTGGCCTTGGAAGATCCAACGTCGCACGCTAGGCCGAAATCAGCAAGCTCGAAGATGTAATCACCTTTATACGCCCCCTCGTGGTAGAGGATGTTAGCAGGCTTGACGTCACGGTGTAAGATCTCCTTTGCAGTCAGGAAATCAAGAGCTGAAAGCATCTGTCTGAGAACCCGGTCTACAACATAATCCATGTTACAGGTTCTTTTCCGGACCAAATCATGCAGAGTTCCTGGCCGCCAGGCCATATGTAATTCAGGTTTGGGGGAACTCCACAGTGCGACTCCGTAGGATTGTATGATGTTCCCCTATAGTCATTGTCAGCTTTGGCGATACATAATCTAGATGAACAGCGCAGTAAGGTGATCGCATACGTGTTTCAATTTACTCAAATATTTCGCTTCCATGTGAAAATCCTTTTTGTGTTCTTCTGAGATTCTTTTCGTTATGAGACATTTGACAGCGAATGCCTTCCCATGGCTTGCATTGAAAGCTTTGTAGACCTGTCCGAAAGCACCTCGAGCGACGGGTTCGCGTGTAATGGCGGTACTCTCACGCATTGTAGAAAGTGCGATTCGCGTGTCATGCCATGGACTGCGGACCACATTGGCTATTTCGTCGGTGTCGCGTTCGGCTCTCGGGACCAGAGGCTGCCATTTCACGATCAAAGTGTAATCATCCCTTGCCAACTGTTCCAGTTCCTTTATTGGCGTACCATAACGCCACATCAAGTGAAAGTGATACTACGCCCTCGGCAAGAATCAAGTCGTTGTTGTCGCTGCGACCAAGCTTCGCCATGACACGACCGAACCTCCGGGATAAGTGAAACCCAATTTCCAGTCCACGTGGCCCGAAGGTGCTGGTTTGGGAGACATGTCGCTCATTCTTTGGATGATCCAGAGCCTCGTGCGATACGCCATTGAGTGGTACCAGATGGAAAAGAGCGCCGTTGAGTGGCAACCCAGGTGTCATGATCGAAATTTGTGACAACAACGCAAGGTGGCATAACATCAGGAAACGGGGGTATTATAATTGAGCGGCAACAAAGGCTGTACAACTGTCCTCGGACAGACATCGTGTACGACGCTCCAACACAGTGCTCCGTCTCAGATATCAAACACCAATGAACCCTATGCAATAGCTTGTCCAGTTTGCCTTGTGTTTTGGAAAGGACTGAGTCCTAGACATTGCATATGCGACTGCGCCCCGAAGATAGGTATTGATTGATGTCAAGATCAAGACCCGTAAGAGTATGTCTCGAGACTGGGTTCCGTTATGAAGCAGGGTAGTGATGGGTGCTAAATGATTGGTTCAGATTGCTCCTTTTGATATTCGATATCGGGAGCGGCAACGCAAGCGGTAATGCATGCGCCACATTTCTTTAAGTAGTTCCCGCGCCACAGTTAACGTGTTTACCCCCCGCCTGGTGTGGCGCGTTTTGAGAAACACGGAAGCCTTTAGCTGCAAGCTCTTCATCCTACACGCACAACGTTTCCAGATGTCTTCACGTATGGCCAACAGCAGGCAGCGCCGCCAATTCTTGGAGCGCACAATCAGGCCTGGAGAGCTTATTCAAGCGTCAGTGGATGGTCATGTAACGGAATCTCCGGTGCGACCATCTTCGTACGGTCGCAACATGGAGTCCGCTGGCCTCGACGAGCCTCCTCCCTACGACGACGACGACGACGATGATGATGATGACGACGACGACGACGACGACGACGATGAGGACGATGAAAACGACCGAGACGATGAAGCGACCGCCGTGGAATGGAATGGATCACGCAGCGATGACGGTGAAGAGACTGCGTACCGGTCCATGACCGAAGCTGAAAAGATGTTGGAGGTACCGCTAGATGAGGAGGAACAAGACCAAGCAGCAAGTTATGCGCAGGAAATACTACACCTCTATGACGCCAATCACCGCTTCGTACGAGAGTTCATGTCCGAGTTGGAGCGAGTGGAGTCGTATGTTGAGGACCATAGCGAGAACTACCCCGAGACATTCGGCTACTTCGTTCAATATGGCCCAATCAGAGTCGGGCGTGCAGGCCGGGATCGACGTGATGTGATCGTGAGACGGAACATCAAACGTCGATGGCAGAAATTGGGTGTTTGGAACCCGGACTGGAAGTTTGCTTACTGTGGTGAATGGGAAAAGCCAAAGACCAACACGGAAGATTGGAAATGGCAATGGCAATGGGATGATGCCGCTTCTGAATGGAACTCCGGCCCCGAGGCTATGCGCAATAATCCACTGCATCCTATCGTTCGCGCGGTTCGTCTCCGCGAGGGTCTCCGTCGCAGTGACCACAGCCCGGTGCTTCCACGCCACAACCTCCAGAGCTCAACTCCAGCTGGTCAGGCGCAGTCGTTCATCATGTCTCGTCCATGGTTCGTCCATGGTCTCGAGCTCAGCGAGGAAACCGTTCGACGTCAAGTCACCGGCTGTAGCCCAAAATTGTCCGTGGAAAAGTACGTTTTCGAGTCTTGGAAGGAAAGGGGCGACACAAAACCATCATGGGGAACGGATGCGGACTATTTCGAACCGGGTTGGAAGTGGCCGCACGAGAGCCCAAGTCCGGAACCCGAAGACCTTTCCGAACTGCACGATCTAGCCACACTTGAGCTCAATCCGTCCGAGGCGGATGAGCTGGATGCAATTCCTCCTCCGACCCCATCGCCTTCACCACCACCAAGACAGTCTGTTCTCGGCGACACGATCGGTCAATCCTCGCGCGAGACGACACCCGTGTATGACGAATCACTCGTAGAAGACAAGAGAAGTGTTGAAGAATTATTGCGCGAGGAGAATGAGATCTCAGCATCACACAGCCGTCGGCGACTTTACTTGCCTCAGCTGCGAAACGGTGTTCCAGCCAACCAAACCATGCATGGCGAAAGGGTCTCAGAACTTGATGAGGAAGACTCTGCAATCGGTTCAGAGGCTGACACAGTTTCAGAAGCTGATGCGAACGACTCACTGCTGCTCAAAGCAGGCACGTCACAAACTGTCAGGACAACTCGGCAGAACCAATCGCTGCCGAACGGGTCGAAGCACCCACCGGGTGGCCTACCCTCAACATCACCGGAACGCAGCCTTATTGGAGTGACTGAAACTGAAGCCGGGAGACTCTTACGTTTCGTTGCTGACTTCCGCGAAACTCAAGATACTCCGCCCGTAACGGAGACACGCAAGAGAGGTCGACCTCCAAAACTCCATGATCCCATCTGTGTGGATGATTCCGCCGCCGTTTCTCCACCAGCGAAGAAACGCAAAAGGGGTCGTCCCCCGAAGACTATCGACTCCACTAGTATGCCAGAGCCGCCAACCGCTCCTCCGACAACAGGAAGACGTGGAAGAGGTAGGCCTCCGAAACCTTTGAACCCTATCAGCATCCCAACGCCTCAGGCCATAGCTCCAACAACGGTCCGTCGTGGACGAGGCAGACCCTCGAAAGCTCTCGAAGCCGTCAACGTGCCCGAACCGCCCGTCGCTCCGCCAGCAAGCGAACGACGCGGAAGAGGTAGGCCCTCAACGCTGCCCGGTCCTACCTCCGTGTCCGAGCCCCCGACCGATTCTCCAGCACAAGAAAAGCGTGGAAGAGGCCGTCCTCGGAAGCCACGCGACTCCACCGTTGCGAATGAGCCACCAGCCCCTGCAACAGCAACTGGGACACGACGAGGTAAACCCTCGAAGTCTCTCGAGTCTCCAAGCACATCCGAGACTCCGACTGCGCAACCGACAGGGGTAAAGCGTGGGAGAGGTCGCCCACCGAAACAGCCCCGTCAAACCAACGCGGACGAACAACTCGCCGCTCCACCCGCAACCGAACCACGGAAGAGAGGCCGACCCCCGAAGGCTCAGGCTGCTGCGGCGGCGGACCGACACCCCGCCGCACCGCCGACCGCCGAGAAAAGGACGAGAGGTCGGCCGCCGAAGACCGACAATCACGCGGGTGCCCCGCTGAGCGTGTTTCCGCAGCACATCGGGATTGAGATTATGTTCATGGATGGACGGATCGTGAGACGGATCGAGACGGATCGAAGCGGATCGAGATGGGAGGGTTATCCACTGACTCCGATACGGATGCGGAGTGCATCGACGGTACGATGATTGTGGAATGGATGACGCGATTACATGCGGCGGAAGTCAGTTGTACTATTACTCTGAAAATCGCATCTGCATTTTTGACATGATTTTCCTTCCTCTCTTGTCATGTGGTTCGTGACGTTTTGCTAGCTCGTCGACAGAGGCATGGATGTAGGGTGGGGCGGAGGATGTAGGGCGGAGGATGGAGGGCGGTGATGATGCCTGCTCGAAGCGGGGATGGGTGTTGCGTTAGAGCGGTGTGGCTAGAGGTGAGTGTGGCGCGAGCTGCGGGATCTGGCTTATCGATAGGCTGGTGAGTTGCTTAGGGTTGAGTTTTGCGGCTTTCGGGGGTACGACTTTACTTGCGGATTTCTTCACGAATGTTGGCTATCACAACTGCAGAAATCGTCATGTCACTCGCTAAACTCAGGGTCTATGGGATATAGATAAGGTTCGTAAGAGAAATGATATTTGAGAGACAGAAGGTCTATGATTTACACTCAAGAGGACGGAAGTACCACCCAGCCCTGATCTCCATCATCTTCCGGTGCGTCGTCCGTGCTTCCATCGTTCTCACTGGCCGGCACCTCGGATACCCCTGCCTCCTGCTCGAGTAACAACATCTCGGCCGCAGCTTGGGCGGCCAGAGACTTCGACTCATCACTGAAGGCGAACTCGGCTTCATCCCAATTCCCATTCGCAAACGCCTCAAAGCCACGTCTATACTCTCGCCATTTTGGTAAAGAGTATGATCTACCTGCGACCTCCCCTGCAGGATGTCGTTCGGGATGGAAGTAGTAATCAGCCACATGTCCTCCGGTGATTAGTATCCACTGCGCCGCAGCCATGACGAGACCTTGGCCCCAGTCGGAACTCTTGCTGGCATGACCCTTTTCGAACGCCCCGACTAGAGCCATCCGTGTTCCGCCCGGACGGAACCTTCGACTGGGCAGACCAAGGACTCCAACACGGGCGAGAAACGAGGAGCCATTTGCGTTGCTGACCGACGGCTCACTTTGGATTGCTGGGGTGCGTTGTTTCAGTAAGTTAAATCAGATACAATTGTGAATGTCGCACGTGCTCACCATGATACCAATCGCTCATTTCCCCATTGAACATCTCGAACATGTCTTCCGTATCAATCTATCATTGCACTCATATCAGTTGAACTGCTCACAAGATTAAGCCGAGGATACTCACTTCAAGACTGCGCAATTTTCCAAGTGATGTCGGGCTGAAGAAAATGTCCAAGGTACTCACCAGCTTCTCCATTGACGGGTGGTCGTAGGGAATCTGGAGGGATACCTCACAAGCGAATGTGAAGAACTCATGCACGTTGTACTGAAACTCAGTATACGGTAAAAGATAATCCATCAATCCGGTCACGATATCATCAGAAGAAATTTCGCTGGAGGGTTGTAGGGCAGATGAGAGATATTCGAAGCACTTGTTCATCTTGGGGGGATACCCATCGTCAATATGGAGATCTAGATCGGACATGCTGGTCTTGGCGGCGAGTGAAAGGTTTCGGAATTTAGATGAGGGAAATTGCGAGGTTAGAATTGCAAGAGACGTTAATATAACAATCCGGAATGTTCTCGTAAGGCTGTGCTGCGCAGGCAGAAGCGGCTACCGTGAAGCACTAAAGGTTCTACGTCATGCGCGGCGCCCGTGAGCGGAAAACAAACCTGTTCATGTACTGTCGCGTCGCTAGGATGTAGAAATCTCGATGTCCACCAACCATTGAAATTGACACAAGACTCGTCTGCCAGTTGATCGAACATGGAAGATTTCCCAGCAAAAGATCTTGCTGGGAATCCAATAGTGACTTCGTCTGGCTCACCGATAAGGTCGGAGGAGAGTCGCGATGAGATGGATACCAGAGATGTCACCAGACGTGCGATACAGAACGACTACGCGGCATATAGGCCGATCCGTATAGAGCCTGGGCAGGAGCAAATCTGTTTGATGAGTGCCTTCGAATAGTGTACAAATATTGTCATACGGCTGGGGTGATCTGAACGACGTCAGACAGATCAGCATCATTCACCAGTGTGAAGTACCAGACGAGGAGGATCAGATAGTACTCGAGGCTCGTATATCGGACATGGATCCTGATCTCCCGGGCGAGTCGAAAATGCTCGCCGCTGAGACTTCCAACAGGCAACCGTTCAATGTCACAGCTATGCTATACGAGGCATTGAAACGCCTTCGCAAAGCAGCTCCGCATATACGTAAGCAGAACCCCATGCTCGACTGGCAGCCACTCTGGGTGGATGCCACGTGCATCAATCAAGGCAATATCGCGGAGAGAAACCGTCAAGTCAGTATGGTGGGTAAGATTTACTCGAACGCTTGGTGCATCTGGGTATGGCTTGGGGAGAGTGCAGATATCATGAAAGGGCTCAACTTGATCCAGCAGATGTTCCGATGCGCTCAAGATACATGGAGCAATGACTTCGACGCGCTCGATCCGACGGATGAGCAGATCATGAAGCTGTTCGGGACTCCATACCAATTCCTCGACGAAGTCATGGGTCCGGAAGGCTGCTATGGAACCCTCGCCAATCCGTTCGCCCACCCGTTTCAGACGAATGTGGGTGGTCCAGAAAGCAACAATTGCAGCAGAGAGGACTTTTGTGCACACAAGTATAGCACAGATTCCATGGCACTGGCTCATCACGGCGAATCGTTTTAAGGAGAAGTGGCGGCAGCTGTTCCCTACCGGAGGTTCAGGCAGGCGGTCCATCATCCGGTCCGAGCTGCTGAGAGATCGTCTTGGGCGTGCAAAGCGAATATCGGCCCAGGAAGGACAGAATCTTCTCAGATACCATCCTGAAAGAGGGTTCGATTGGTCGCTCTACTGGCTCTTCATCAATACATACGAAGACTTTGATGCCACAGACATACGTGACAAACTCTTCGCCCTCCTTGACTTATCCAAAGAAGGATCCGGGTCGAAGAAAGCGTCGCTCTCAGGTCCCACACCAGACTATAGCCCGAAAACCCCCCAACCCAAGTCTTCAGTACCTTCACAAGATGGTGCATCAACTCTGCTGGCCGCCTCGACATTCTAAGCCTCCTGAGCAACGGACCTCGCCGCCTCCTCCCATCCAACTTCATAATCCGCACCCTCTACAACGGGTCTATCCCCGCCCAGTATCTCGACGCACGAACCCACCCTTCCTGGTCCGTATGGCCCTAAAAACCTATCTGGGGAAGCACCAGCTTCCTTAGAGTCCAGGGCCGCCGTATTCCAGCCGAAAGATTCGACCTCTTCTCCCACTCCCCAGTTGAAATCTACGACCTCTCCACGCACCCTCAACTCCGCATCCCTCCTCGCATCCGGAACCGCCTCCTCGCCCTAAGAGGAAGAAGGATAGGAGTCGGGCGTTGACGCTGAGAAAAAGCATGTGGTCGATAACAGAGTTCTGATAGTTGCATGGATCGTCGTAGAAACGAAAGCACGTCTTCCATGAAGTCATGACCACAGTGCGAACTAGCACGTCGCCAGTGTTACTCTCATCCATTGCTTTCTAGATCTGAACAATTCCTTAGAAAATCTCCAAGTGTTTGAGGTTTTCACGTTAGATCTCAAAGTCTCGATTGTCATCCTAGGGTTAGGGTTACCGATGACGATCTCATGACCACTTTCACGGAAAAGTCGTCGCCTTTTTTCTGGATTGCGCACCGGCCTGCGTCAGCCGCATCTGCAAACCCCGCCAGACAAATCTCACTCACCGCGGAGAGTTACCTTCTTCGCATTCCGGTAGAAAGCTCCATGTGATGAGAATACCATTCAACTCCGCACAATGCATATCCTGGGCCAGAGAAAGATATGTCTCCCTGTACTAGCGTTGTCAGCGACACCTTCAACGATACCATATCTTGTCTCCGACCCCGTCACCGTCATTCCACAATTTTTGCGGCTGACAGTCACAAACCGCGACCGGGAGGCTTACGGCAGTTTGTCGACCGGATCGTGGTCTTTGTTCGAGCTATCCATCGTGAGGCCACAGGATGGGCAACGTAGCGAACCAAGTCTACGGCTTCCGGCTGAGACCCGCCCGGAAGTGGTGGATTTTGTGGATCAGATCGAAACTCAAGGCTACTACTTTGTGGTCATGCCATCTTGTCAAGCCGAAGAGGCGGCCCAGACGAATCTGCGTTCATATGCTTGCGTTGTCAGAACCACCGAGATCCCATGCCAGGGCTGGCAGACTTGGTCGGTATCTTGGAACCCGAAAGCGGCCGTGGATGCGAACCAACTGATACAGCCAGGTGACCGCTTGATCTTGTGGGCGAGAGTATGCGTAAGCAATTCCATGCGATCGATCAGTAGAGTCATTGCTCATCGCGACGTAGTCTTCAGGATGGGATAACATCGTCGAAGAAGCCCGTTTCGAATGGGATGACGGAGACCAAGCCGCAGTAGTGGACGCAACCGTCAATCGGCAGCACGAGACCGCCCATGCGCCCGTCCAGGAACTTTCCGTGAAACCTAATTATCGGCCCAGCACTACCGATCAGGGACGTCCCGTCAATTTCCTTCAGTATATCGACCGCTGTGAGCTATGTCCAGCTCCGGGAATGTGCAGCCAATGCCTCGTCCCCATCCTTTGGTCATCCCAAACCCAGACATCTACTTCCTCTCAAGACTTATATCAATATCTCTGCCTATCCTGCTCCCGTTATTCCCTTCCCCTGATTCTCTGCATCCACTGCTTCGAAGGCGGCCACTATTGCTGTGGCGCGGCGCTCTCGCGAAACTGGTTCCGGCTACTCCGCCTTCACTCCTCAGACTTGGAACCCGACAACATCAAGTGCTCACGAGAATATTCTCCGTGGGAGGCGCCAAAGCCGGAATATGTGTACGTGGAGTTCGGGATAGAGGGGACGAGGGGTCAGCCGAGGGAACATACGATCATATTGGATGGGCAGGAAGTGAAAGTTGGAGAAAGGATCTTTCGGGGGCTGGAGATGCTGAGGAGGGCCGGGATGAAGTGGGCTTGGGTTGCGGAGTGGTGCTTGGAGACTGCGAGTTTTTGGAGGCAGGAGTTCATGAACGAGGTCGTGAGAAGGGGAGCAGTGCAGTGGTTGAGAGAGATGAACGAATGCCGTCCGCCAATGTTGCGACTAGTCCCGGTGGGCGAATTGGGAAGAACGCAGGCTCTGGAGACTATGATGCCGTCCTCCGATGCTGTGGCCGGTTCTGGAGGGCAGAGTGGGGAGAATGGTGGTTCCAAAGAGGGGCTCTTTCCTCTACTTCGGGTGAATGGGCAAGCTGAATCTGAGGCGAAAGTCTTCAGCATGGAGTGGTGTGCTCGCGACTCGCTTCCTGCATTTACGTTCGTCGAATGTATCGGGATGTTCGCGATGATCGAGCTCGACATCGGTGGGCGCGGTATGCAGATGCCGGCTGAGTTGGTTCAATGGCTTGTCCGGGTCAAATATGAACGACTGAATTCTTACTTTTTCCTGTCCGGTTTTGACGATGGCAGCTGTGATAGTGGGTCGAAGGAGTTTGCCAGATATGCGGCTTCGAAGGCTGTTTCTCTGGACTTTGCATTGTACACATACTCCACGCTTCCGGACCCGGATCGCTCGATCAGATTGCTGAAAATGGAACGACTTACTCATAATGGCGTGATTCATCGGTCAATCAAAGTGATTACCGTGAATCTTGAAGAAGCTCCAAGATATGCCGCACTATCATATACATGGGGCACTGATCAGAGAAAGCATTATTTCGTTTGCAACGAAGTAAACAGAGTTGAAGTTACCGATAATCTCAACTTCGCCTTGCAAGATCTATTTGGTATAGATTACGAGTACCTCTGGGTGGATGCGATTTGCATTAACCAAGGCGACTTGCAGGAGAAAAGCAAACAAGTCACTCGCATGTTGAACATCTACGAGAGTGCGACAGAAGTCATTGTTCACCTGGGGCATCTCTCTCGGATGAGCGCATCTCCAGGGGTCCCGTGGTCGGCACGTGAGGGCTTCGTCGGTTTGATTCAGTCTCTCGCATCGATCGCACATCGCAAACTAAGTTACAGCACCAGCTGTGGATACTCCCACAACGAACTAATGAAGTTCGGGATTCCGGAGAAAGATCACCCTGTATGGGCGGGGTGGTGGATGGTACGGATGTGTCCTTGGTTTACTCGGTGCTGGGTGATCCAGGAGGTAGTAGTCAACAGGAACGTGCAAATTTTAATGACAGGAAAGAAGTTCCCCTTGAACACGTTATTGCTAGCCAACGAAGCTGAACAACCAGAGATATGTCATATACGAGACTTCCTCGAGGTCGGCCGAGGAAAAGAGAACATGCAGAAGATCTATAAGCTGCGCGATGTGTACCGCAACCGTCCAAAGGCCATGTCGCTAATGGAGATTTTCATGGACTGCTTATACTTCAACTCCAGCGATCGTAGGGACAAGTTTTACGCTTTGCTCGGCTTAGTCAACGATCGCACCGCCGCTCCTAACCCTGATTATACAAAGTCTGTTGAAGAAGTGCTTTTGTCCTACGGTCAATACTTCGTCAAGCAGAATTCCGCACACAGACTTTTGCTTCTGAGCAAAGCAGGAGAGAGAAGCTCATTCCTGATGGATCCAGAACTCCCGTCATGGCTGCCGTCTCTCATCAGGAATACCAAGCGTACCGTCATGCACAACATGGGGCAATTGGCAAACCACTATCCAATCAAGCCATACGATTGGTGGTTCGCAGGTCAAAGGTACGAGAATTCACCCAAACCAGGATCGACACAACATGAATTGATTGTGGAGAGCATCTACGTTGGAACTATATCATTCACAACCATCCTTGGAAGTGAGGTTAGTGAAATTGAAAACGAAGTTTACGAATACGTGAAGCTGTACAAAAATGCCATTGAGATCTTTGACAAGTCCAGCAGCGTGTATCCGGATGTTGAGGAAGCTTATATGTCAGCGATCGTTACCGGTCGCGAGAATGGATTGCCTTCGCACGCGGAGAGAAAGTCACTTCATGAGAAATTACTGAGCGTTTCCCCGATCGATTACGCAACATCTCCCGCTATCAATGATTGTTTGGGAGACATGCATAGCTCAGAAAGCAGGTATATCTCCAAGGCTTCTCTTACGCTACAGGGGCGTCGGGTCGCGATAACCGACACGGGATACATCAGTCTTGTTAGTGATGGACACGCACCAGGGGACAGCATATACATTGTACAAGGTATGCGGTTCCCCTACACCTTCAGGCTGAAGGATGGAGGCGAAAGTTATGAACTGATCGGCGAGTGTTACGTTCATGGCGCAATGCGTGGAGAGTTGGTCGACCAAGAAAAGACAATCGAACTTCATGTGACCTAGCACACCGGGATTGAAGGGGCGAGCTTCCGAGCTCCTGCAGTGGCGTAATGAACATCGATCCCAATACGGACTCACATGCGAGATCAGGCGTCCCAAATACACGTCCGTACCCCATACGGTCTAGAATCCTCGGACAGATGTGTACCAACACTCCAGAACTTGATTTACGGAAACTGTGGAGAGACACTGAGGCTGCCAGTGCGGGCCAGTCATGGGGCATTGATCGATTCATGTGAAACTTTGACCCTTGCATATAACCGGGATCACCGAATCCAGGACGCGTATACGGATTCTATTTGGGGTCCGAAAGCCTCATGGACCGAGGCAGCGTGAGATCTGACAGCGGGACAGCTTGTGACAAGAGATCAGAAACTGCCAAACGAAAATCTTAAAATCACGGACACCTGGTCGGACTGCATTCCAGTCCAAGATGCCAAACACGAACGATTCTGAACCGTTGAAGTCGCTTCGAAAGCTCGGGCAGGAGAAAGAATAGACAATAAATTTTAGGCCAACCATGCACGGGGCAATGTCTAATGATCCAGCGCGATAGAATTTGGCGCGGAAACACATGTACCGCGTCCCAATGGCTTGTCGCGCTCGATTTGATTTGTTAATATTGATATTGCACACGTCCCGTGTCGTTATTCTCCTAGCCTTTCGCTTGTTACGAACCGGGGAAGTCGAAGGGGATTCTAGTTTGGCTTCAAACAGCTGACAGCAACAACCAAATTGGGCATGGTACATTTTCGGTGAATAGAGGGTATCCAATGGCATCGCGCAGGATTCGACTCGCGATTACGTGGTCATGAGGGTTTCGGTGATTTCGATGGCATCTGCAGGCGAAGCGGCGCGTATTGAAATGAACGTGTCAATACCATTGATCCAAACCCACAGGTATAAACTCTGCAACGAACGTCAGCAATTTTCCGCATCTCATCCATCCTCCCCAACATCACTTCCTCAACGATGAAATCCCTCCCCATCTTCGCCGCCGGCGCCCTCGCCACAATCTCCCAAGTCGTAACCGACATCGGCACCATCAACTCAGCCGTCTCCTCCCTCGACACCTCGATCAAGTCCTTCTCCTCCGCCTCGGACCGCGACGGGCTGATCTCGGCCTCCGACTCCGTGGTCTCGACCATCAAGCAAGCCAGCTCCGACACCTCCGATATTCCCGCGAATTCCCTCGACACCCTCGCCGCCGGCCCGCTCATCGGCCCCGTGAGCGAACTCGGCAACACCGTGCGCGCGACCGTCAGCGACCTCATCGCCAAGAAACCCTCCTTCGCCTCCTTCGGCTTCTGCCCCCAGGTGCTCCAGCAGGTCGAGGCCCAGCAGAGCGCGAGCAACGAGTTCATCTCCTCGCTGCTGTCGAAGCTGGAGCCCACCCTGAACAGTATCGCGGGGCCATTGGCCGCCACCATCACGAGCGCGCTCAACAGCGCTTCCGCCGCGTTCACCTCCTGCTCTTCCGCGCCGGGGGGCACGACGAGTCCCACCACCAGCCCCACCACCGGTCCTACGACGAGCCCCACGACTACACCGACGAGCGGAGGGAGCACGGGCACAACCTCGACGCCGACCGGAGGTGTCACCACCTCGGAGAGCACTTCCGTCACGGTCGTCACCAGCGGGGGATCGACGTTCACGTCGACGACCACGTCGGCGGTCACGGTGCCCGTTTCTTCGGGTACGGCGGTCTCGGGCGTTTCCAGCGGGGTGCAGACTGCGCCTTCGGGTGGGGCGTCCACCGCTGCCACGACTCCGCCTGCGGCTTCGACGGTGGTGCCTGCCAGCCCTAACGCTGGGGTCAAGCAGGTCGTTGGACAGTGTGGCGTTTTGGCCGCTGCTGCGGTCGCGGTCGCTGCGGCTTTGTAAGAGGAGAGAGGGCTTTTGGCGGGTGATGTCGGGGATTGAAGTAATGTTAATACGGGGAATGGGTATGATCGGGGATGGGAGACGAGGGTGACGAGGGTGACGAAGTAATGCTGGGGGAAGAGTTGGAGGCTTGAAGTAATAGTACATATAGCTTTAAATCAGAGGAAATGAAAGTTCTTGTTTCCACTTGATCAGGGTTTTCCTCGGGCTCAGAGTTCTTTGTGAATGTCTCATGTATTCGTAGCGCGAATCCATGTGTCTTGATCTTGTGTCAGGAAATGTTGGACTCGATGGAGAGAAAGGCATTCAGAACCAAACTGATGCGGAGATTTGTAAAGTTGAGATTCGATTCAGGAGACACGATACAAATTCAAGAAGATTTGAACAACATCGTTCTCCAGGCCCAGCGTGAACAGACTGCAACCAAGAATATGAGCTTCCACCACCTTGGCACAATCTGCGGTGTCACACTCGAGGCCATAGTGGAGATATATTGGCTCTAGCTCCACAACCTTCTCGAGCGTGTTGAAATACAACCGCTGTCTATTTTCAGCAATCTGACTGCGTGTGAACTTGACAAGGCAATTTTGTCGCTCTTGGATGAACTGTAAGAGCACAGAGAACTGCCCAATAATATCAAGACTCCGCAGGATGAGCTCCTTTAGATCGCTATGTTCGCCAAGAAGGGTCTCAGATTATACCCTCGACATCGTACTCGTTCCAGCGAAAATTTCCCCAAATTCGGTAAGAAGGTCTCGTGACATATCGCTTCCATTACCCTCTGCGTCCGGCTCCAATCGTAATAGAACCAAAGCTCGAGAGTGCACAAATTGTTACAGATATCGAGAAAGTTGCACAAGTAAGTGGGGGCTTCCCATGAGCATTGAAAGTCAATGTTCTATTCACGCAGTACCTAGTCATGACCAAGAATGTGGCATGGTATACTTACCTTCTATTTCAGTTGTGATGAGCAACGCTAGATGGCGTAGTTTAGAAAAGCATTGGAGGTTGTCTGTGCAAGTGCAAAGAAGTCGCATGAGAATTGCGATTACAGGACAAAGGATCCTTCCTCGGCCGATTTGAAGTCGGTTCAACTTCAAGTTGATACTCGTAAAGCATGCAGCAAGTCGCATGAGCATCACCGTGGCGGTGAATTCGGGCTTTTGCGTCATATCCAGGTTAGGCTGCCAACACACAATTTTTGGCACTATCAATGACTACGGTGTCAAATTTTGGAAAACTGGCTATGGCTTTGACCAGGATAGCTGGACTGCGGATCAATATCCGTCCTTTGGCGGCGGTTGCCGAGTCGAACTCTTTATCAGGCGTTGGGATGAAGATCAGGGTTCGAACTTTTCGAGCCAGATATGGAGATTTTGATATTGCCCTGAGTTTTCGGAAGCCATTTAGATCAAATTTCAACGTGACTTGCTCGAAGCCTCGCTTGGCGAACAATTCTGAAGTCTGTTGATTGAGGCCTCGACAACTGGACCGGAGACCAACAATGCACTTCACCGGGTTGGATGCATCGCTTTGTTCGGCAGTGGGGGAGCTGCAAATGGGCTCCACGATCTCGGTCGGTAGGTTGTCGAGTCTGGACTTGGCTGATCGTGTTTTGAAATGTGACTGGAACAAAGTGTGGACATTGATTGTATCAGCAAAGGCTAGGATACATGGATGATCTGTTGTTGTTCGTCGACGATGCCTCGGAATAAGCTTTCATCTCCGGCAACGAGCGTATGCACTAACCTCATCGGACATAAAGCGATAGATTGAAGTCGCCATTATTCTCATGTGAGCAGTCACCACATTGAAGAACATTGAGCAAAAGAAGGCTTGGAGATTGAATGCGCGGATTTGGCGAGGTCGTCAGTACGCCAGGTACATCGGTTTTCAGGCAACTAGATCGCGTCATTGTGTCGCAGAAATGCGGCGCGTGACAGACACGAGACGTTTGGACGCGTTATGTCAGGAATCGCCATTTTGGAGACATTGCTATGAAACTGCCCACTTCAGAAGTTCAGCCGCTCTCTGTTCACCACGCATCTCTAACACCTCAAGAGCAGCGTTGACATCCGCACCCGCATCGAACAGTATTCTTATCGTCTCAAGATGACCTGCATACGCTGCAGCCCCGATTGCGGTGTTGAGGGAACCTCCAGTCGCATTGACGTGCGCTCCAGCACCAAGTAGCAACCTCGCTACTTCCAGACTGCCACCTGCGGACGCGACTTGCAATACAGACCCGTCAGAAAACTCAGTTGCGATATTGGGGTCGGCACCTGCTCTTAGCAAGAGTTGAACCTTCGATGCTAATCCTGTTTCAGCTGCGGCGTGTAACACCGAGCGACCATCATTTGCAACAACGTTCACATCCGCTTTGTACTGTATGAGGAGGCGCATCGCATCTATTGTTCCGCGCTCGACCGCGACATGAAGGGCAGTCCTACCTTGAGCATCCTTACTGTTGACTTGACACGATCTGTGCCCGATTATAGAGCATAGAATATCATTCCTCCCACTTTTAACAGCGTAATGCAGCGGCGCATCACGCATGTAACCCTTGATGGATGTGTCTGCTCCATGTTGTAGCAATAGCGATACTAAGTTTGCGTGTCGACCTGCCACAGCATAGTGGAGAGCGGTGTCACCCCAGAAACCCAGTTGTCGGTTGACTGGCTTACGAAACGTCCACAGTTCCCGCCCGCGTCGAGTTGTAATGAGCTTTTTTACCCACGGCGATATTCCGAACAATGATGCCATAAGCAGAGGCTCACGTGGTATCACGCGGTCCTCTAGATCGCTATATTGTCGCCACCACTTGTCGAAGAAATAACTTCTTCCGTCGAACATGCCGCATGGATGTGAGAGCAAAGCTTTCGCTTCCGCTGAAGCAAGCCGCGCATGGCTTGGCCAGTGAACGATGGCATAGCCAACCAAGCAGTCACTCCTCAGTTTGGTTCGAAGGTCAGCACTGTAATCCTCATTCCACATCATGACATCCAGGCACCTGCAACATATGTCATAATTCGCTTTCTGGAATTGGATCCGGAAGCTTTCTAACGCAGGGTCGCTATCCGGTTCCGTACGCAGTAGGTAGTCCCTTGCTGATTGATGGACAAGTTCAACACTCTCATCACGAACATCCACAAATGACCCACAGTGCACCAGGTAATCGGCAAGTACTGAATTGAGCGGAACTTGAGTTTGGAGAGCGATTAGTTGCAGGACTTCCTCCGTTCTCAAAGGCCTTGCCGCCAGCGCAAGCCATTGGAAGATGTAAGAGGTGATGCGTCTGTATTCAGACTCGATTTGAAGAAGCATGCGAGCGTATATCGCTGGAAGTCCTCTCGGTAATGAATCGAGTGTCACTATTGCATCACTGAAAGTCTTTTAATCGAGCATTTGATCCACCGCGAACCCTACCCACAGGAAGGTTCCATCAGCACGCTCTTCAAGCTTCTCCTTAATGTTATCGACGAGGTTCTCATCGATTTTGGAAAATTTGATCATGATCTCATCAACTCTTTTCGCAATGAAACTCTTCACATCTAGCCCGATAGGGCGGTCGTAATCAGGATCGAGATTTATTATAGCGGGCACCTTTTGGAGACCATCAACTCTTCGGCTCACAATCGCGACGCGTAAGCGACAGTTGGATATTTGTTGGTCGTCTGGAAGAAGGAGATCGCACAGCTTTGTAATTAGCCAGTGAGCCGTGTCATCTACGGATTCATCCAGGCCGTCAATCAGGAAGATGGAGAGCATGGTTTTGCCTTTACCGGGACCACCTGCAATCGAGAGCAGATGACAATCCCCCATTAGAAAACTGGTAAACTTATCGTCCTTAAGTATCCATTCGCAGGTGCCAGGAACCCTCTTGCCTTTCGCACTGATGAGATTCGCTTTGTCGATTTCCGGATCGGTGAGGAACAGCGCATCTTGGTATACTCGAATTTTGACCTCTTTGGGGTCCGCTGAGTCGTCATACCAAAGCTTAGTCGGATCTCACTTGAGTTGTTCGTTCTCTGGTGACCCTCACCGTTTGTCTTGTCGGCGGCAAAATAAACGTTTCCTCCCACATATCCGGCCACAACCTGCGAATTCGTCGCGGTCACATTTCCTACATTCTGTACCCCAGGTCTTCCTTCAAAGGACGACATGATTCATGAATTAAGACATATGATCCGAATCCGTGACGGACCAACTCTACTTAACGTTGAAAACGTGGCTGTCGCAACGGATCCGTTGTCACATGAGGGCTTGAGCTTCCCCACACGCACTACGTCTCGTTCGGGACCAATCGCAGTGTTTATGAAATAAGGGATCGTCGTCTTCTGGCTCTGATCAATCATCCCCTTGACGACATACTAGACTTGAAACCGGGATGGAGAACCCTTCAGCCTGGAGGAACCTAAGAGAGCCAAGCCTTGGGTATACCTGGAAATGTACGAATGCTTGGATGCTATAGGGCCGATTCAAGGCCCCATTAAGTGTCGACTTTCCCAGGCCGGAATTCGATCTTCAGGTACGTCGATAATGTGGCGGACATTACTGTATAGCATGTCATTTTGACCCACCCGGGGTCCGGGTATAAGCCAATCCATCCACTTTCTGTCTCGTCATTTCGATTCCATCACGACAGTGTGTTGACGGAGAATTGTCAAAATTCCGAGACGACGTGCTCTATACTTATGCTCTCCCATTACTGAGATATACAAAATCGGTAGGTCATCGCGTCAGGGTGTATCGTGGCTGGTTGGGCCAGAGCCTAGCCGTTCGCACGCCTGGGTTTCGGCTAGTCCATCAAACACACAGTGAAGCAGCAAAGCTTGATAACGTCGCTTACACACATCACGAAACACAAATCAGCTAGCTACAGCCACGAGTTTTTGGTCAAGAAAAGAAACTTCCACGTTTCTCCCGACATTTGGCTCGTCTACCGATTATTACACGACACAACCTCGTACGATGACCCCCTCGTGAATTGTCATGATTTGAAGCTCCTCAATACATATTCAAAATATGGATAGCTATCCGAATCTCACATGTCTCATCCTCACATATTTCAACGTTGACTTTTCACCAAGTCCCAAAATGCAATGCTCGATCCGCTTCGCAGGTCTTTCGGCGCAGGTCTCCACATCAAATTGATCATGGCTGGAGGCAACTGGCTCTGCAATCTGATCCATGCGTGACTTGGATTCTTCTTGTGTGTATTGACTACCGTGGTCATCAGTAGGCGAAACTCGAATTTCTCGAACAGGTCCCTGCCCAGGTCCGAAGCTTCGAGGAAGCATTCAAGATCCAACTCCTCCGCCTTCTCAAGTCCCCAGCGCATGAGCATGCTACCTATACCACGACCACGCATACTTGGGAGTACCGCCAAGCCATTCATGGCTGTCGTGAGTGACGGTCAGTACTCGAAATGGCCCGCAGCCACAGGACAAGCACTCACATATGTGGGGACGATTCATCCAATTCATGCGCGGATAATAGCACTGGTTGATGATGCAAGTCACGAAATCTCTCGTTTCGCCTTCCGGGAACCAGGTGCATTCGAGTTTCTGCGGACCATCAGGAAAGGGGTTCTCCGTGTAGACTTGCCACTCGGCAGCTCCCACGACCTTGGCAGTCATATCGTCGGTGACATAGAACCAATGACTCGTCGCATCTGTGGCATGCGACGACCAGCGTCGGTCCGCATCTTGCCGCATGCTATCGAGCCGGGATTCTTCGGTGTACCCGTAGACGGGGTGCATCCAGGCGAGTTCGGGTCTGGCAAATAAACAATGGAAGTCAGATCCCAGTCAACAGAGCTATAGGGACAGAAGTGGAAGCAAAAGTATACCGGAACGGGTCATGATTGGCAGCCCATTCGACCTCTACGATAGCGTCAAACTCTGAACGGCAAGTGACTTCAGTAATAGAGTAAGGAGCCATATTCTGCACAGAAAATGGGTAGAAAGGGTGGGAGGAACTTGTCTCTTATTGTATCCTTCTTGTCTCGGGGTTGCACGATCTACGGAGGATCTGCTGCCCATGGCATGATCCTTGCCGGAAGGCAATGGAAGTCAGCGGATCCAGAGAGGTGCGGAAATGTCCCGCTACCAGAACGAGGCACAGTATTTGTCAATTCACCAATCTATAAATGGAACATCCAGTTTTGACTGTCCAATCTGGTTTTGAATAATCCAGACATTCGACACCCACGATATCTAGATCTTCATTACAACTGTATGCTATAAGCGGAGTCCTCTGTTTGACAAGGGAGAAATTAAGAAACGTATGTGCTGATGCGCGCAATCAAAATCTTCTGTTAGCACCAGCTTCGCTTTCTTATCTATCTTGTGCATCGTCGTATCCACTCGATACATATGTAGATTGTCCCGCTGGGTACATCCTCTCGTACATCGAAATCTTTCATACACAACATTGGAGATTTCTTGGATTCGCCGAAGCTTTCGAACGTCGTAATGGGCAGTTTCTGGGAGGAGAACTGGTAGAGAGGTTTCATATTCCGCTAAGAGTCAGATAGAACTTGACGACAGGTGGTAACATTAGTCGAATAGTGCAGGTGGACTGAGGCACAATTTCTATCCCGCTTCTCGCCCATTGTGGAACTTTTAATGTATGCGCAAGAATTATATAAGATCCTCAAGCAACCAAGATCACGGTTCGCGTCTTGTACCTGATGCGACCAATCCGAGTCTCAAGCCTCGGAACCTCAGTCCCTTGTACATCCTCCATCGAACCTAACACCTCACGCGGCCAATCCAGAAGATCTCTTTTCGCATCCCGAAATCCCGCGATGAATTTCCTCAACAAGCATCTCCAGATACCCCATCCAAGGCAGCACAAACACCACCGAAGCCCGAAAATCCATGCCCAGCATGAGACCCAGCTGCCCCAGCCGAATGAGCAACACGGCCCAAACCCGACCTTGGCATTTACACGTGAAAAGTACTCGTGCGTGCGCCGCGAGCGATAGACCGAGAACGACCGATGCGATCAGCAATTCTAGAGATGAGGGGGTGAGGAACCATTCCATCTCTGCTCTTCGGAAGAACTATCACGATTTGTCAGCGTTGCGCATGCAAAAAATGCTTTGGAGAGACTTACTTCAGGGTAGAATTCTCCGCAGAGAATGTACTTGAGAAACGAAGGAGTGAAATGGCAGAGTCCATGTGATGTGCCGTAGTTGTTGATGAGGAGGACCAGAAGGGGAGTTGCGAGGACGAGGAAAGCTCTTGTGCACCGCTTGAGGCGTGTACTGTCGTTCGGATCCGCGTCGTGAAGAGTTGCGTGTTGAGGGGCGGGAAGATTGAGAATTTGAGGTTGACATTTGGTCGTCTGGCTTTCGAAGTCGAGGATGGGTGAAGATTTTGCCGTTTTCGTGATCAAGCTGGCGTCGAGAGAGTGTTTTTCTGTCGCCATCGAGCTCGAAAGCTCCTGTGTGTTGACGCAGTCAGTAGCAAGAGAAAGTGTACGATTCGAACACATACAGTCTAAGCGGGGCAACGGGTTTCACCTGGACGCCCAGCCGCATCCCGATTGAGCAGTCGGCGAGAGGGCGGTACGATTGTGCAAATCTACTTGGCTCATCGGAACCGTTGTTGACGAGCTGCGGGAGCACCACGTTGTCCTATTTGCTGCCTCACTCCTCTTGCAGCAAAAGGCTGCAGTAGTGCGATTACGATTGAGGCCTCTAGCCGGCGTTCCTTTCAGCATTATGTGCGCTTTCCGAACTCTTCCCGCGAAACATCTATGGTAAGTCGCCAAACCGTCCGCCACCACTGCCATATGATTCCTCAGAACAAGCATCAATGGACGCTTACTCCACTACCCTCTCGTCTCCGGGTCCCATGCTACCAGATCGACCTCTCCCCCAACATAACGACCCTACACATCGGTATGTCTCCCCATTCTCAAGATCACCTTCGCTTACTAATGTCCCGTTTTCGAATAATAAGATTACCTCATCCGCGAATATCTCATGTGCCACACCGATATCTCAAGGCATACGAAGGTTTGCCCCAAACCCATGTCTCAACAGAGTCGATGTTGGATGAACGCTATCTGGACCGCAGTTCACTCCCGATCCCGCCGTCATGTCCTATATCGCAGGAGCAGCTCGCAGCAGAAGTGGAAAAGATCTACGCTGGTCTCGTTATGATCGAGACCAAGTGCATAACCCTCGATGCGACACGGATCGTACAGCCAATACTTGTTGGTGACTTACCTGAGAGGCAGGCATCAATCGCTCGCCATCGAACGCTGCGGTTCGAACATCACGATTTCGAACTCACCACGGAGCATCCATCAACAGCTATTGATTTTCGCAACAAGCAATCAATTTTGTGCTGGGGCACCAGATTCTGGTCCTCGCTCTGCATTCTCTCACTCTTGAATTACCCCACTCGATCGCCGACCTTGCAACTCAAGAGGACCAAAATCCTCATATACTCGCCAGCAAGAACCATGTTCCGAACTCCCCAACCATTCCACCACCTAATCCTCCCCTGCCTCTTCACCCAATCCCTCGCCAACCCCATCCCCCCCTCTCCCGCTCCTCCCTCGCCCTCCTCTTCATCCCCCCTCCTCTCCCTCCTCCTCTCGATCCTCACCTTCCTCCTTCCCCTCTCCGCTCTCATCTTCGCCTTCCTCCCCCGTCGTCCATCCCTCTCACCCCCGAAATCGGACTTCACAAGCATGCTCGCCCTCATCCTCTCCCTCGCATTCTACGTTCTCAAATCCACCCCACCTTCGAGCCCGGATGACAACGGTGTAAGCGATCTGACCCTCTCACTCTGGTTCAGCATCTGGATCAATCAACTCATTCCCCAAACTCGGAGGGTCGCGGACAAGATGACGTACCTCTGGGCTACGCTGCTGTTGAGCGTGGGTGTCTCCGTGGGGTTCGGGGTGTATGTTGCTGGGAACCAACCGCGGAATCTTGGGGTGGAGACGGCGGTGGGAGGGGTGGTTACGGAGGCGGTGAGGTTTGCGCCGATTGGGTTGACGGGGAGCTCCTTGGGTTTGGGGTGGTTCTTGGGGGGTGGGAAGAAGGGACTGGAGAGGGGAAGGGGGAGCGGGGATATTGAGAGAGATGGAGAAGAAAGGGAGGAGGGAGTTTGATTGAGGAAAGGATTGTTGGGATCTTGGGATTTTGGGATTGGAGCTGGTGTGGGTAAAAGGAAAACGGAGATTTCGCTCTGGTGGTTCTCGAAAGACGATATACAGGTATCACGAAGTGAATTTTTC
>JAOSBP010034599.1:0-21203 GCA_027563825.1 Erythroxylum mucronatum | reverse complement strand
ATAGATCTGCCACTGGCTCTCATAAGACGAACCGTAGATTTCATACCTCGTTAGCCCACGCAAGATCAAGTACATCTTTCTCCGGCTAAGAGGCACTTGTAATTATGTTCAGCGAATATGCACGAAGCGTGCGATTGGGAGCACAATTGTGATCGTGGACCTCATCGAAAGACGTCAACTGTGGAGTCTCTGCTAATATACTTGACTTTTGCCTTTCCGGCTCTAGTCTGTCTCAGAAACAAGGCCTTTTCTTGGAATTGACCAATAATTCTTCTTGTATTATAGGCCATGCTGTCAAATACGCGGTGCGGCTATCCTTTCCGCAATTTCCGCCGCTTGTTCGTCATGGCTGACAGGCGGATACTACTAGCCAACTACCACCACGCTCTGTTCTTGTCTTTGTGTACAATCTTTTCTGCTGGTCTTCTCCATCTGTTCAGAAAGCCTTGATCATGAATCTCGGCAGCACGATTGGTAAGGCGTGCGTGACGTTCGTCATCACCAATCTGGACGATGCATTCGTCCTGGTGACATTCTTCGCCGAGTCTTCGACTTCGAAGATTCTGACGCCGTTCAAAATTACCCTTGGCCAATACCTGGGCTTCACCGTTATCATGGTCATCAGTCTGATCGGGTGGGCCATGGCCACTGCAATTCCATCGGAACCCATCGGATTCATGGGTCTCTTGCCTCTTCTGCTTGGAGTGTGGAAATTCTTTGGCCTGCTTTTCCCGAGCCCGAACGATGACGAGCAGGACGAGTCGGAGTCTAAGCGTATCGCTGATGCCAAGTCTATCTTGAAGGTCGCCTCCATCACGGTCATGAACGGAGGCGACAACATCGGTACCTACGTCCCTCTATTCTCCCAAGCAAAGGGGGCTCAGATCGCCGTATATTTTATTGTCTACTACATCTTCCTCGGTGTCTGGTGCTTGACTGCCTTTCTCATCATGAAGGAGAAGCATATTCTGCGAGCTGCGGAGAAGTATGCTTCGTACATCATCCCATTCCTCTATATTGGCCTCGGTATATACATCATTGTGGATTCGGACTGCTACCCTTGGTCAATCGGCAAGATCGATCATCAACTCAATGGAGACCCCGGTCCAACAATAATGGCCGTCGTGACCGCAGTGCCGCTATCTTTGGCAATGGGTTTTATGGTCTTCATCAAGCTGCGGAAGCGTAGCAAAGCCATGGCACGGAATGGGCAGATTTCAATCACGGATGATGTTCCCAGCAACATCACCGAGAATGACGAGCCTGATGCGACCGTGAGCGGAATCCCAAAATTCAAGCACATCAGCAGCACCCATATTGAGCAGGTCACGGACTCTCAAATCTCCGATGACCTGTCAGTTTTGGCAGGTCCAAGCGGAGGGCGGTGATGCTTCAGTTCGATCCCGGCCTAACACAGTAATGCACCATGCATCCAGTCAGCCATCATCCACTCCCAGTTTAGTCGGCCATTCCGCCGCGTAGCTCGGTGGCACTCGGAACAGGATCTTCTCTGTCCTCAACACTTGCCTGAATATCCTCCCGATCCCCATCCAACGATGCGACTTTCAACCCTCGAGAGATAGACATCATGATTCAGTCGCCAGCTTTGAGACGTTCTGTGCCTCGGCGTGGACGACGCAGGCGGCATCAGCAATGGAACCTTTCCTCGAGTTGCTCACCAGTGGTAAGGAGTGTTGCTGCGCCGACCACTCTATTGGATGCTGGAAAGGAATATCGACTTGTCGAGGAGGATCACGGACAGAGGCGGTAGTGTGATAGGCCCGGGTCAGGGAGGAGATGAAGCGATGCATCGGTTTGCAGTCAAAGAGACAAAATACGATTGTCGAATGTGACATAGGAGTCAAGTGTCGTGGGATGAGGCTAAATCGGATGAGTGGGACTGGGGCAGCGGGTTAGGGGCTGTTGGAGGTTCGGTAGGGTCTCATGGATGTTGTGGAGAATAACATATGCAATTGTCTTTGCGCGTGGAGGTATCGCCGGGCGTTTGGAGAAGAAGCGAGCTCATGTTGCATTTTCTCGACCTGAATCTCGGAGTTTGATCTCGTCGGAAACTGCGACGGAAGCGGAAAGGCTGCGATGAACGTGATATGGATAGCTAGATTTGGACGACGATGGCGGGATGATGATCTTGCAAAAATGCTTGGTGCGTGAGGAAGCAGGGCTACTGTGGACGTTCTTACTACCTGCCCGAGATAAAGTCGCAGTTAATACATTTAAGTCTCGTTATGAAGCCAATGGTCGAGACATCGCCTCATGTAATATGTAGCTCGAGTAGACCCAGTAGCTTGAGTAGACCCAGTAGCTTGAGTAAAGGTCGAGATACTGAGATACCTTTCCTTCTCCTGCGATAGTATCAGCGCTACAAGCAGCTTCAGCTAATAGTGATCATGTAGTGTTGCTGCTACCAAGCCACATGCGGCAGCACGTTGGCTATCGGAATGTGGTGCTGCCATTGGTTGATGATATGATGATTGGTGACAGCACGCTTCTGGCTGCACCAGAATTAGGCCGTCAAAGTATTTGTGGACCCACTAATGAACTCAGGGGCCATCGTAGAATGCGTTGCACTGTCCGTGTCGATGGTGTTGGATCGTGGTGATGCGGCGAAGGGTCTTGAACGAGGATGACAGGCCGGGCAAAAGCATTTTGGATATGATGGCGTGAACTCCATATGGAAGCCATAGATGTATCTTCATACCGTCATGAATATTCAGTGACTCGTGTGTGAAGTATCCACAGGTTCCGACGGAGCTTCTTGATAACCACGCACCATAAAGTCACGCAATTGAAGTCGCAGATACTCCCAGAGAAAGAGTCGAGCACTCCAGCGCAGGGTATGAATGTGATCAAGTGGATGTCCCGACTTCAGCTGATCCCCGCGACATCGTAGATAATACCACTGCAGCCAGAAACATGCAATACTCCCAGGTCAGGTCGAATAACACCCAGACCACTCCCGTATCCCTCAAACCCCCACCCCCAACCTTTCAACCACATATTTCCCCCTCCCAACAGCCACAAGCGGCACCCCAGGCACCCTCCTCAACCTCGCCCTCAACCCTTTATCATTCGTCCCGACGAGAAAACATCTATGCGCTTTCACCGTCTCAACAAGATAATCATCCGCATAGTCTCCTTTGTGGGCGCACTTGAGCCTCATCCACCTCTCGTCTTTCGCAGCCCGCAATGCAAGGCGGTATCTCTCTCCCAACTTTTCGAGTTCGGCGAGGCAGCATTCCGTCACCACCGGTGTGCAGTTTGCTAGCAAGAGGTCCATGAGACCTTGCTGGATGTCGAGTTTAGCGCGAATGGAGTGGGTGAAGAAGTTCGTGTCCAGGAGGATTTGGTAGGGTGGTCCGAGGGAGGGATTGGCTTGGAAGAGGGAGGAAGGTGGAGGCGTGATGATGGACGTGGTGGGGACGGCGGCGGAGGTTCGAGCGCTGCTGCGGGAGGCGGTGGTGGGTTTGGGTTGCTGGTGTTGGGTTGCGCGGCGGCTGATCACGCGCTTCACCTGGGCGAATTTTCGGGTGCGGTTTGCTCGGCCCATTGTTGGGGATGTGGTGATTGTGACGTTTCGGAGGTATCGGTCCTCGCCAAACCTTCTGTCAGAAGGGATCCTTTTCATATGGGGTCTTCGGGTAGATAGCGGACGGGCGGAGCCCGCGGAAGCGGGGAAGTGAACTCTGGCCAAAAGCAGAAGGCAGATGTAGAAGACGAATACTTGAAACAAACCTAGCCTCCCATACTTTCTCAAGTCAGTACTCGCTGCCCGATGGTCAGATCTGATGCATTATTTTCCAACATGACTGCATCAAGAGGAAGGGAAATGACGACACGACTGTTTTGAGCATCGACGGGGTTCCAATCAACTTCGTACTCACCTTGAAACTTGTCGCGATGAACATCAACCCTGGTTATCGATCACTGCTTCAGAAATTCCCGTTGACACCTCGAGAGCCAAGGAGCCGACGGGTAAAATGTAATGCGAAGCATCCCACATCACACCGCATGCGTCTTGATTGTTGTGCATTGACAAGAGCTTTGTGCTCGTAAGCGTGGCGATCGCTGTTGGTCTGCACGATCCATCCATCGCATTGGCTGTCGAGGTATTGCTTCAACCGTTGATGCATGGATGCTCGGCTGAGATGGGTGGTCACGATCGTCTATCAAACCCCGACCCCTTCCAGCGTCGTGGCATCATTGGAATATATATATAGCGTATGGCCGGTAATGCACTAAATCGTGACTGTATGGAGCGGTCTTCTCGTCCATAGCCGGGTTGATCATGCAGTTTCTCACATCTTTCAAGTCAACCTGATGGCTTGATCTTCTAGCAATTGAAGATGAACGCCAATCGACGTAACTTGAGACCCTGGTAGCGACTACCTGAACCGTTGCACAATGGAGAAATAATATGTGATGCAGGCCGTGAGTTTAGGACCTGTTGGTAAGTACTGATAGATCTGCGAATGTCACTTCCAGAATCTCGCAACGGGAGGACTCGTCCGCGTCCAACAAGGCATTGCTTGCATCAAGTACCGACTACTGATTGCGCCATCCTGTACTTCGGGCTTCCAGCTTTCTAGTACCCAAGTCTGTTGTCGCAATCCCTCCGCACGTCAACTCACTGGAAGCCAAAGAGACATACATGCGCAAATATATGCACAACGACGCACGAGACGGGTCCTACGAACGCGCATGTCAAGCTAAGTAATCGCAGACATATATCGTACCCCCACCGCAGGGATCTTTTACTTCTGATTTCAGCCTTTTGCACAGGACTTTATCAAATAATGCCGCCTGCTCAATTGCAAGTTCCGCCTGCAGTGCTGCAAGAAATATTGGATTCTCCGGCCAGTCAGCCGCCACCTGGTCACGTTTCCGATCTGCATGCAGTCAACCCATTCCACGATTTCTATATCATTGCGGGTCCTCTCATTCTCGGCATTGATGGCATCTTCGTCGTCGCTCGGTTGTTCACTCAATATTACCTCTCCAAAGGCCTGGCACTTGAAGATTGTATGAGCTTCCGTCGGTACAACTGCTTATCCCCCAACGGCTGACACGACAATGTAGATATGATATCGATTGCATATGTCAGTTACTCAACGCAGTACTATCTTCTTGTCACACGTTATCGATTGACAATGCGATCGGATAGGTTTTTCAATTTGCTGTCATAATCGTCGGGTTACTGGTCCGACACATCATCGGCCACCACATCTGGGATATCACAATACGAGAAGCGATGGAACTACTCAAAGCAAGTGATAGACACTTTATCAACATGTCTCGAGTCTGATCAGATTCTCAGAGCATTAACACCATCAGTATTCTATACACGATCGGCATAGGCATGATCAAAGCAGCTATCCTCCTCCAATATATTCGCCTCTTCACGTCGAAACATGTCAACAGACCGTTACGCATCACTTGCTGGATTTGCATTGCTATCGGTTCCATCTACTACATGATCGACATGTTGGCCTCCGTCATGCAATGCTTACCTCGTGAGAAAATCTGGAACCCCCTGTACGTTGGCCCTGGCCGTTGCATAAGCATCTACGCCATTTGGTTCAGTGCGGGCATCTTCAACACCATTACCGATTTCGTCATCCTCGTGCTTCCATGGCCGGCCATCCTGAAGCTTCAGATGCCAACACGTAGACGTCTCTCCATAGCTGCTGTGTTCGCCATGGGATCACTGTATGTTCCTTCTCAAACTTTCTCTTCCGCAGTTTCACTCAAGCGGCTGACCAAACTGCCTGTCTGAAAAGTGCCTGCATTGCATCCGCCATTCGGACTTATTACACTTGGCGTACACTCAATGGGTCAGATTACGACAACACCTACTACATGGAGTTCGTCGGTGCCTGGATCTGTTTTGAGATGTTCATCGGCATCTGCGTCTTCTGCGCGCCAGCTGCGCCGCAGTTCTACGTGTTCGTCCGCGGGCAATGGTGTCGACTGGGCACAGTCATCTCATCACGTTCGACGTCAATTGCGAGCTCGTCAGCCGCGATGATGATGGGGAGGTCCTCAGCTTCGGAGTTCTCCGATCTAAACTCGGGAGAAAAGGACGAAAATGACGAGTGTGCAGGACTTGCACCGACTGGACCTACTCGGCCATCGCGAGTGAAGCAGCCGTCGTCGAGGTCACCTTTTGCAAACATCAGTCTAGCATCTTTCGAGCAAAGGGATACGGTTAGAGGTGAAGGAAGGCCAGAAAGTAAAGATATTCACGTGACTAGGTCTGTGTCACAGACTGTGGAGACCATCGAACAGAGAGGTGCGAGAAGATTCTGTCACGGACATCTCAAATGCTAACGGTGGGTCATCACATGACATATGACATTCTACATGATTGCAATAGTAAGGGGCTTGAAGGAGATGGGAATTAATGAGACGCCGTATGCCTGCAATGAATCCACACTGCATATCCGCGAGTCCTCAAGCCTTTCCGATCACCTTCAACAGCCTCTCCCCCATCCTCTCGATTCTCTGTTGCATGAACATCTTTCTAAGCTTGATTCAACCATAGCTGTCACTCCCCCTCTCTATGAGTCTTGGACTTTCCTGATCGCTGTTAGACTCATAAGCTCCTGGTTAGCAATCGAGGAAAAAAGATAACAACTATTCCATGAATCTGACTGTGAGATTATTACTGGCAATTCAATGTTGTCTTGCCGAACGAAATAAAGATGGCGACCAAGATGTACACAACGGTCAATATCGCTTTAATTCCATGTGAGGATCTCGAACGACTTGTAGGACTTGCTAGGGAATAGTTGAGACATGAAAAGAGAATGACGAAGATAAATGCAGGCAACATACGATTCTAATCATCGGTCTTGACCTCCGTCAGCAAATGGGAGTTAATACAAAGCGTCTGCAAGCAGAGTCTTTCGCAGAACGTGTCGCCTTTGCTGTCAAACATCTTCACGTACCTCATTGTGTGCGCCGAGACTGAAGCGGTATTTCTTTGCCGTACATGGACGCGTAGAGAATCTGCTACGAGAAGGTAGGCTGCCATGAATGATGCGTTAAGTACATCGGCTGAATTTTGGCTGATGTAAGGATCTTGCTCGAGTTGCGATGATTTATTTGCCATTGTACATGCTGGGCAAAGCCGATATATGTGGCATTCAGCCTTGGTTCCGGCAGCATCAAGAAACAGGCTCGAATCCGGGAATAGTCTGTTTTAATCCCTCCTGATGCGATAGAAACAAATCCTGTTCCATGTCACCATTAGTGCAATGCCAAGACGCCTAGATCTCGCTGATCCCCCTCTTGACAATCTCATATAAATCCCCATCGCTTCCACGTCGGAGATCCGCCACTCCACAAACATGTCTGCCCTTCTTGCGTTACCAGCGGAACTGCTGGATCTGATATGCAAATATGTTGGCTTCCTTGAAATCGAATTCAGGAATAAGACTTTGCTCAGCCTCATGCTTTCAAGCAAGCCACTCTACCATGCCGCTCGTCCCATCTTATATCGCAGTCTGGGACGATCCGATTGCAGATTTCCTTTCCGTCAGGCACTGCAGATTCTCGCGTACCGACCAGATGTTGCTGATCTCGTTGCGGAGTTGCACTTGGGACTCTGGGATAGCTGGAGCTTTTATCACCAGGAATTAAAGCCATCTTTGCTCAATCACCTCACCACCACCATCAAATTCACCAACATCCCTGACGACCTGCGAACCGAAATCCTGCAAGGACTACGCGTGGGCGACCAAGACGCTCTAGCTTGTGCTCTACTCGTCATGTGCAAGAAACTCACCCTTCTGGACATTCCCTTCGAGTTCCAACTGTCTAGTACTGTAACAATGCGCTTGGTTGAGCAATCTGCATCGATGGAAGGTGTACTTGATCGCCTCAGTATACTCATCGCACGAGCTTCGACAATATCTAGCTATACGGATCTGAATGAAGCGCTACCCGCCTGGAAGCTTCCAACACTCCGGTCTTTCTTAGCCGAGAAGGTCAAATTTACCAACTGCCCACCCATGCTTGACAACCAGAGTATGTCCAACTTGCGCAGCATCACCTTGAGCAGATGTACGATCGATTACACGGGATTCGAGCGTATCTTGACTCTATGCCCCAAGCTCCGTCGGCTTCACGTCAAGCTCGCGCACCCCAGACCTAAGCAGTTCCGGTTTCCGTACAGTGATTTCGGATCTACGCTCAACCGTCTCGGATCTAGACTTGAATTTCTCTCACTCCGCGGTGGACGCCCACATTACGTCCAAATCGGCCAAGACGCCCCCATCAGGGCCCTGGGCGACTTGACGGGCATGACGAATTTGCAAACCCTCCACACCGAGTGGCGCGTACTGCTCTGTCCGGAAGATCTCCGCTTCTCGGACCAATTGAATCATCAGCCGAATTATCTTGCCGATACACTTCCAAGCTCCATAGAAGTGCTCTCGTTTTGGGCCGAGTACTATCGTCCCCGAATCCCCGAAGTGGCGGATGCTCAGCTGCTAGAACTGA
Organism: Erythroxylum mucronatum; assembly: GCA_027563825.1. Classification (NCBI taxonomy): domain Eukaryota; kingdom Viridiplantae; phylum Streptophyta; class Magnoliopsida; order Malpighiales; family Erythroxylaceae; genus Erythroxylum; species Erythroxylum mucronatum. The sequence goes on along the minus strand of JAOSBP010034599.1, from coordinate 12,680 downwards.
TGAGGAGCGAACGCTTGGGGAACCTGCACACTATCTCGATCATGGACGGGACCAGTCTTGCATGTACGCCACCAGCCGGCTGGAGGAAGAATGTGGACGAGCAGGGTTGTTTGTTCCTCCAAAGATCCAGGGATGGCAAGTTCGGTTCTGAGATCCGTTCGAGACAGGATATGTGCGAACAGGAATCATGGCCGACTGTTCGCTGAGATGGGATTGTGTATCAAGGATACGTCATTCGAAAATTAACCAGAATATTACAACCCGTGTCCTTTACGCGCAAAAGATGAACACTCCGTAGAATCGCTGTCCCCGACCTACAACCACCACCCTCCTCAAATTTCCGATCCCGCTCAAGCCCATCTCAGCAGAACGCCATCCATGAGCGAAACCAACATCAGTCCCCCGTCAAACCCTCAGACCCCCATCCCAAACAGTGACGTTCACACGTGTAGTCACGCAGACGCGTAGGAAATCAACCCTTCAAGCCACGAAGATCCCGATCACCATCCCCAGCAACCCCACCAAACCGCTGGCCCTCACCTTCACCCTCCCCTGCCCTCCCTCAAAAACCGCCAGCGTCGTAGTCTCCCCTCCAGTCCCTCCCTCCCCTTGGCCTGTAGTCGAGCCGGTGACGGTCGCAGTACCACCCGTGCCAGTTCCCGAAACCCCTCCAGCCCTTGTGTCTCCAGCTATCTCGAAAGCATCCCCCACAGACCCAGACCTCACCAAATCCTGTCCTTTCGCAGCAGTCAGCGGAGTACCCGGCGAAGTAGCGGCGTGATCGTTCAGGGAGAGTGGTTCATCCGAGTTTTGGCTGGGATTTCCAGACATGGTTCCCTGAGCAGCATCGACGAGGTTGGCTGATGGGTCGGGATTGATCCCCGGCGAACCTGTGGAGGAGGTCGAGGATGGGAGCGAGGATGGCAGCGAGGATGTATCGGAGATGACTTGGGGTGGAGGGTTTGCAGAGTCGGGCGAGGGGAAGGGGAGGGGGTGCTTCATCCAGGAGGGGTTGTCTGATGATTCTGTTGGGGAGATGGGGTCCTCTTGGTCCATGGGTCGGAGAGGTGAGAAAGAGGTCTCGGAGGAAAGGAACTTGGACACGGTGGATGGGTTGTCGGGGTTTAGTGACGCGGAGGTTTCGGGGGATGATGGTTCGTCTGGTTCGTTTGAAGATCGATGCGGGAGTGGGTCAGCGAGGGAGGGTGGGCTACCTTCAGCAACGTTGTCTATGGACTCATTTCCAGTATCTGGAGGTGTGGCCGATGTTGCTGTGGATTCTGCCCAAGGCCCTCCTGACGGCTTGCTAGAGAGAGTATTCGTGGCAGAAACCGGTGAAGGTTGCGTAGTGAGCTTCGGAAATGGATCGAAATGATGACTTGCGGGACTTGGAGGGGTGGTGGGAACAGGATCACCCAGAAGGGTGGCGATGGCTATCACCCGGCCTGGTGTGGGGAGTTTTGCCAGATCTTCGTTCAAGGCTTGTTTCAATATGCTTGGCGGATCCCACACATGTGAGACCAAGGACGTATTGCATCTCCTCCAATCTCTAGGAAGCTTTTCTGCAAAGCCCGATGGCAGTACTAAGTTAGGATGGTGTTGGTCATCGAATATAGTTCGATTTGTGCCAAAGTCACGTGCGCCTCTTTCGATGTCAAACATGTTGTTCGGATTCAGGTAATAAGCTTTCGGTAGCGGCTGAGATAACTCGGAGTAAATGAGAGGAAATGTCAGGTACGACAGCGACGAGAATCTCGATTTATCGTACCCAGATAGAACGATCGATGCAATTTCTGCAGACGTATCCGCATTGACCCCCAAATCAATGATCGCAGTGGAGATGTCTTTCGAGCTTATAGCCACGACAATCTCTTTTGATTGGAAACATTCGATTAAGGACCCTGAAAAATACGGTTTGGATACCGACTCTGCTCCAAGAGGCTCGTGTACAGTACAGCTCCGACTCGCGCCAGGTATAACACACAATGACATTGCGAAGTATACTGTTGGAGAGGTCAGCGTGTGACTACCGTAAGTTGCAGTTAGTTCTTTTAAATCTCCGTGTACAGCAGCGGATGTAGCATCAGTTGCTTCTTTATAAGTCTCAGTCGGCCAGTACAGAAGGTCCACTCCAAAAGGAAGAATTGAACAGTGGTACGTTGGATCACCACAAAACCATTTTGGATCCTCAATCGAACATCTGGGTCGGTCAGACGGAATTGGCGTGATGGCCGGTTCGGTTGCACTCGATAGATCTGTGGGTAGCCCGAGTCTCCTAAGATAATTCTGCCACAGAGCACTGCACTGGGTTTTCGGAATAACGCATGTCGGCGACAGCTCGGAAATGGAGCGATTAAATCCTGGATTCGAAACACCCTCGGAATTCCAAAACGATGATGTATAAATGCTGTTGTTATCAGTGTCGTAACCCATAATCACAGCTCGCGGGGAAATCTTACAACAAATGGGTAGAGAGTGTGGTTAAACTTCCATGTACATAGGGGTGACCGTTAATTGTCGTATACGGCGAAGACATGTTAACCTCATAAGAAGTAGATGTTGAGAAAGTTGAGGTGTAAATCCATGATCGAACCTCAGTCTGCATATCAGGCCAGTGACTCGACGTATACTCACTCCAAGACACCCGGCTTGACTGGCAATCTCGCGCTTCATCCGCGAGGATATTCGCTAATAGACTCGGACTAGTGCTCGAAGCGGTGAAAGCTTTGCCAGAGACAGACGCGTTCCAGTAAACAGATTTGGAAATTGTCGAAGACGAAGCAAAGCTCATGCTTTGATGCATAATCTCGGCAGGAGAGGGGGTCGATGAGGTATCGAAGACATAGTCATCACAACAAAACGTTTGATCGTTGGAGACGTTGTCGTAAACAATAGCTGACCGTGTGATGACTCGAGTTCGAGAAGAAGATTTCTGGAAGAAGTCTGAGCTGTAATCTGACTGCAGCGTCTGCGCCGACTGATTGGACCATGCATGCAGTTGTTTTCCAGTTGAACCGGGTGGTAATGAAGTTTCGTATAGCGTCTGGCTGGACAAGGGTTTGGTGATATTTCCGGACTCGATAGAACTTGACGAGTTCTGCCAGAGCGGGGTGGTATCTATCATTGCTGACGCTGATACAATGACATGTCCAAGAAGCCAGAATGTAACCAGTACTCTGCATTCAACAAACATTGCCCTTCCCGGCTACGTAGTGGTACCAAGGGTATGGCTTAACCAGTCGTACGAACGATCTTGTCTTTAGTGTCGGTATTGAAGTGTTTCAACGACAAAATGTGTGATAAACTACAAAGTTGGTATTCCAGCATCATTAAGTACATCAATGCCAAGTCCTGTGTACGCGGCACTTACTCCTGAAATATAATACGATACCACTCTGGTGCATTGGAAGTCCAAGCCAAAACACTTGGCAGGCATAAAGGAGTATGATATTGTCCCACGAGTCATGTCTAGAACATTGTGTTTGATCGTTGTGTGACTCGGAGCTGGCACTAATCTAGGAGTACGTCTACAGTTAGTGTGATAGAATATGTGGATACTCATAGAAGCCATGGGATTTGATTATTCTGACGAAAAACCCACCCCAAGGCCCAATCACAGACTCGTACATCGGGAAGCGGAGTACCTTGTAACGGCCTAATGAATCTCATCGTGCTCAACATGATTCATGTCAAGGCTCATACGTTTGTTGGTACTTTGTAAACGCAGTGTTCGCATAACGCAGTGGGCGAGATCTGAAAGAGGATTTGGTCTTGATTCAGGCGAGGGAACAACTCTTCGAATTCATGGCCCCCAGATGTGACGTGGCAGTTGCCTTGCTGTGAACAGTTTCGAACGTGTTTCGTCTCGTGAGATTTGCTTAACCGATAGGCCGTTGAATCAAGCGCTGAGGCAAATTTGGGGCCACTCGAAGATCCTGTGATCTATCGTTGGCCCACGTCGAACGCACGACTCGTAATGAGATCAGGTTAAGCACGTACCAGACGATGCCTGAGTTCCGTCTCCGCGTTTCTTCATCCTGCATCCAAGCCGTGGAGCACGATCGAATTGTAGTCCCCCAGTACGGCTTAGACTAGAGATTTCATGGATGAAAGGAGAAGGCAGAAGTACAGAGGCGATGCGATACCGGACTGATGTTATTTTCCCATTGCTGACTAAGTCAACACCTGATGACCCAGCGGGGCCAACGCCAACTGTGACGTTGCGACGCATCAATTCTTCCCAACTCCTCATCTCAGCATGTTCGCAGTCTCGACGAGGTGGCCATGGATTTGGAGAGACGCCCCTACGAAAAGCCTGCATCGATTCGCCAAAAGATAGGTAACATCAACGCGGTGAACTCAAAAGTCTTCGCCGGGATTCTGTACGAGGCGCCGCCACCTCCTTCCCCGTTACTCTCGCTTCCTACCACTACTGCCGCAGCTTTCGACTCGGCTGCATCCCAAGATGCGCCCACTTGCCTTGCCGGGACGCGCCTCGCCGTCCTGGACGAGCTTTATGCTTGGGCGTCTTCCGATCATGCCGGCGAAGTTGGGGCCGGGAATAGTATGCTCTGGTTGAACGGAATGGTTGGTACCGGCAAGTCGACCATTATGCGGACCCTTTGTTGGCGCCTTCACAAAGATAGCCTTTTGGGGGCGAGTTTCTTTTTCAGCAGGGGTAATGGCGACGTTGCGCGAGGGGATTTGTTCTTCACGACGATCGCGAAGCGACTTGCTGTTACCGCAGGTTCGGAGTTCAAGAAATGCTTGGAGAATGCCCTTGCTAAGAATCCTGAGATTGGGTACAAGGCGAGGACGGAGCAGTGGGAGAAGCTGATCTTGGGACCACTGAATGAAATCAAGAGCGGGCAAGAAGACGCGAGAGGGCCTACTGTTGTAATTGCTATAGATGCTTTGGATGAGTGTGACAAAGAATCGGATGCCGTAGGTATCATTTCGATATTGGCAAAAGCGCAAGAGGTGAAGACCGTCAATCTGCGAGTTCTTATCGCAAGTCGACCAGAGTTGAGCATCCGAGCTGAGTTCAACCGGCCAGAGATTGACCACAGAACATTAGTGTTGCACGCTCTACCTCGTCAAGCTATCGACAATGACATCGAGACTTATTTCCGCCATGCGTTCCAAGACTTGGTCCGACGAAAACCATGGTTACCGGTCGAATGGCCTGGTGAAGATAGGCTGAATAAGTTGATCAGGCTCACCGGGGGCCTTTTCATCTTCGCAGCAACGGTGACACGCTTCGTCAGCGAGTCAGGCTCTACTGCGGACGACGCTCTGAATGGATACCTTGGCATTCGAGAAGATCCACCTGCGACGCTTGATAGCTCAAGCGGTAGCGATAGTGACGATGATAAATCCGATTTGGGCGAAGATGACTCGATGTCAGCCCTCGATCATATCTACGGGTATATCCTCGGACAAGCGGTGGCACCAGCGCCACACAATTCGCGTCAGAAGAAACTAGTCGCATCCCTCAAGAAGACTCTTGGTGCCCTTGCTGCATTGGCAGAGCCCCTAACGGTTGAAGCACTATCTAAATTGGTGGCCAAACCGGCCGACCAGATTTATGAACAGCTCAGCCAACTACACTCTGTCATATCTGTCCCCCAAGCTGATGAACTGTCGAATTCTCTTGTCCACTTCTTGCATACTTCGTTCAGGGATTTTCTCCTAGATCCAAGAAAATGCTCAACCATCCACATCGCCGAAGGACACCAGGAGTCCAAGACACCGTTCCTTCTTGAATCCGAAAAACTTCACAGAAGACTGGCGACTGATTGCCTCAAGATCCTGGAAGGGCCGGGTGTACTTCGGCAAGATATCTGCTCAATCAAAGCGGTAGGGACACGGTCGGACGATGTGGAGTTGCAAGTCAAATCCGATGCGATAAGTTTGCTTGTAGCATATTGCTGCCGTCATTGGTCCTATCACCTGGAGCAACACCATCTTGCGCAGCCGGATCAGAAAATCAGAGACGAGAGCCAAGCTCATCAGTTCCTGAAAATTCATTTCCTACACTGGATTGAGGTGCTGGGCTGGCTGAGATGCGTGTCCGGGGGAGCCTCCCAGATCGAACGTCTGGAACCATTTGTCGAGGTAAGTGCTGAAAGTATGGTCAAATATGCGACATTCTTATTAGGTACTAATCGTTGACAGGGAAATCAAATCAGTACCTTGCTCGACGAGGCTGGAAAGTTCATGCTGCGCAACCTTGTCACGGTTCAGGAGGCCCCGTTACAAATGTACTGCTCTGCGTTAGCATTCGCTCCCTCGGACGGTCTAATCAAAGAACTTTTCATGAGCAGCGCTTTGGTCAACGTCAACATACAGCCAAACCCTACTGTCACTGAAAATTTGGGACAGATCCAGTTCGGCAGTCATGGCGATTATATCACCTCTGTCGCAGTCTCACCTGACGGAAAACTGCTCGCATCCGGATCGAATGACAGAACCGCGCGCCTCTGGAATTCTGCTACAGGCGAGCAGCTTCACGAACTGAGAGGGCACAGTGACGCAGTGACATGCGTAGCGTTCTCAATCGACAGTCAATCCCTCGTATCGTCATCCGAACGACTACTAAAAGTTTGGGACACCGCAACTGGAGAATCTCAACGAGAAATCGAACTCCTCCAGTACGACGCTCACGCATCATGCTTCAACGGACCCGACCAAACTCTCATCGCCACAATCATAACCGAGCACTTCCTTCTCCTGAACCCGGAACACGAAGAATCCCCCATCTCCCAAATCCACTACCCAGGAGGTCTCGACAAAGCCGCCCTCTCTCCAAACGGCCAGCTCCTCGCCCTAGTCACCCCCCAAGCCACAATCGCAATAATAGACATCGAATCCCGCCGCCAGATCCTCTCCTTGTCCCATCACGAAAACCAACCTCCACCCCTCACCTCCTTCACCTCCTCCAACAAACTCCTGACGTACTCCCCCACCCCCTCCCTCGCCAACCTCTGGTCCCCTTCAGGCGAGATCCTCAAATCCCTCCCCCTCCCCTTCCCCAAATTCCACCTCTGCGCTCTTAGCCTCTCGCCGGATGAACAAACCCTCTTTTGCGGGCTGAGGAACGGCTCGATTCAAGCAGTCTCATTCCCCGACGACTCCTCGCCAACCTCTGAGTCTGCCGCAACGCGAGCGGTTGTGGGCCACGGAGGTCCACTCTCGGTTATTGCCTTCGCATCGAATGGGGAGAATTTCGTGAGTGCGGGATGGGATGGGACGGTGAAAGCTTGGAGGACGACGGAGGAGGGGGTGCAGGAGATTTGGAGGAGGAGGATGGGGGAGGGGGTCAGCATTACGGGGCTGGCGTATTGCGAGAGGGGAGGGAGGATGTTGGTTGCGTTGGGTTCGGAGGAGGAAGTCTGGATCCATGATCTTTGCACGGGAGAAGAGGTGGGGAGGTTTGAGCCTGGGAGGGGTGGGATGTCCGACGTTTTTGCATTTCGGTACGTGGAAGAAGGAGAGAAGGGGATTTCGGTGCTCGCGGCGGCGTATCGTCGGACTGTACAGATTTGGGATTTGGAGACGGGGGAGGAGGTGAGGCTGATTCATACTGTGGATGCGGAGCCCTGCGGTATGGCGATCTCACGGGATGGGAAGCTGCTGGCGTTGGGGTCGAGGGATGGGAGTTTGAGGGTTTGGGGGTTAGGTGATGGGAGTTCTGAGGACGAGGCGATGTTTGTTCTAGAGGCTGAGGGGATTGTGGATAAGATTGTCTTTCAGCAGGGGAAAGATGAGAATGGGGATAAGGGAGAACTGGGTAGATGTTTGATGAGGACTAATGTGGGAGATTTTAACTTGAAGTATGGAGAGAGCTGTGAGTTCAACGGGAGGCCTTCTGAGTTGAAGAATTTGAGATTGGAAAGCGGTTGGATCACGGAAGATGAGGAGAGGAAGTTGTGGCTTCCCGAGGAGTACAGGGGTGCTTGCGCGGATTCCTGGGGTAGTGTGATCATTGTTGGGATGGTTTCGGGTGGGATTACGGTTTTCAGGTTTGGGAGTTGTTGACCACTGTGAAAGTTGATTATCTCAGGTTTCGAGTGCCGTTGTAAGCCTTGAGGTACTTTTTGATTACCCCCGGTGTCTAGCTGGAAATTTGTCATACGCATATTCAGCCTTCTTCGTACGACTATTCAACATGGCTAATCTGGCTAAGCTTGGAGCTACCGAGACTCAATGGAACGATGGCTGGGACCAGGCCGGGCTTTCTACAATGACAATTACTTGTTCGATCCTAGCCTAGACCCTGGAGACCAGTAATCTCACTCTTCTATGCACTTCACTCTTCGAGGCACGCATCTAGTCTCTATTCCTCAGAGTCGTACGCGATGCCGCAAACTATATTTTGATCCGTCTGGAGTCAGACAATCTTTCACGGCCTATATCTTTGTCGCATGTCATGCATTAAAAGTTCTGTCGATCTTGTCTCCTGTTTATGTGATGATTTTCATGGCGGCGTTCTTACGTTGTTGATTGTTCTACTCTCGCAGTCACATAGAGTCGTACTCATGCAGGACACCGAATTTGGCATGGGCGTGAGAACCGCCACAGCTATGCCGAGGCGTAAGATCAGGGCGATGCAGACCCTGCATGATCTCCAGCTGTGACGCTCTTCGAACCGAAGTCCGCAGCCTCTGCTTGTCGAGACTTTCGCACGATCCGGATAAATTTCTCTCGGTCGCAACTGATGATCCACGGTCTGCAGTCGTTCTCGCAACATGTCGGAAATGTCTCCGCCCACGATGGTAGCAAGATCTTCATCGGCTCAGACGGAGGCAATGGTCAGTCATCGACCCAGTATCCCCCACTACACTCAAGCTGACCCATCTCGCCCAGCTTCCCATGAGGTTCTCTCGATCCTGCCGTCGGCCGCAAGCGCCGCATTTGACCATAAGAGCAAGGAACATGAAGCATATTGTCTGGATGGTACCCGTGTGGACGTACTGCGCCGCATCGAAAACTGGATCACCGGCGCTGATTCGACCGGCAATGTCTTCTGGTTGAGTGGCATGCTCGGGACGGGTAAATCGACCATTGTACGGACGATATCCAGGCAGTTTCAGGAGCGCAATCAGCTCGGTGCGAGCTTCTTCTTCAAAAGAGGTGGAGGTGATGCGTCGCACGCTGGCCTGTTTGTCACAACCGTCGCAAAGCAGCTTGCGTTCAGATATCGCGGCGTGAGGAACAGCATTGTGCAAACTCTCCGCAACGGGGAGGATATTGTCACGAAAACCAGGAGTTATCAATGGCAGCGACTGGTCATCGAACCATTGAAGGAAATGGGAGGAAGAGGAGGAAATCGCGAGAAGGAAGTCGTTCTGATCGTTATTGATGCACTGGATGAATGCGAGAATGAGCAGGACATACCCGGACTGATATCCCTCTTCGCAGGTGCACACCAAGTCAAGGGTGCAAAGATCCGCTTTCTGGTAGCAAGCCGAGCGGAGCCTGTCATCCGGGGTGCGCTCGGCCGAGTGACCCATCAAAGTCTCGTGCTACATGATGAGCCGAGAGATGTCGTGTATGCTGACATCTGCAGATACTTCCGTCACAGGCTGAGTGAGATCCAATTGAAGAGATACTGGCTCCAGCACGAGTGGCCAGGAGCTACTGCCATCGATCGCTTGGCAATAGTGGCAGGTAACCAGTTCATATATGCAGCAATCGTATGCTCATTGATTGATGGTTCAACCGACTTCGGTGACAATTTCTTGACAACACTCATCGACGATGTGGTGACGCGTCACTCGTCTTTCACGCAAGCTCTTGAAAGCGACCCGTCAACACTGAACCTGGAATCCATGTACCGTAGAATCCTATTGAAAGCTCTTCCACTCAATACCGATGAGAGAGAAAGCTCAGTTAGCTTTCTTGGAATCATTTCGACATTAAAGGAACCATTGACCGTATCTGCCATGTCAAAATTGATTGCTCGACCAGCAAACTATATTCACGGCAACCTCAACGACCTTCATTCTGTCATCCGTGTGCCAAGCGGTATGGAACCGGAGTTGCCCGTCGTCTTCTGTCATGACACATTCCGCTCCTTCATCTTGAACCAGACTCCGACAGACAAGATTCCGACCGTCGACCAAGAGGAGGTCCAGACCGAGCTAGCGATCGCATGCATCAAGTTGATGTCCAAGAATCTGGCTCGTGACATCTGCCACGTTGCTGAATCGGGCTATCGCCGGTATCGGATGTCTTGCGACACTTTCTCGTCTTTGGTTACCGCAGAGGTGCGCTACGCCTGCAGATACTGGGTAGATCATGTTTTGCTATCGAGTCCGAGTCTTCTGGAAGATGGAGGTCTGGTGTACAGCTTTCTCGTGGTACACCTGATCTACTGGATGGAAGCGATGAGTTGGATGGGCGTTGCGTACGAAATTTCATCTCTCATCTGCAAGTTACAGTTGCAAATAACGGTGAGTACCGGGCACTTCCTGCCGAGACCTTTTAACGCGATCATACGATTGCTGATATCTCTAGCAATTCAACAAACTGTCGACCTTGCTCCAGGATGCCAGACGTTTTGCATTGCAGAACGCAGCCATAATCGACAAGGCGCCGCTTCAATTGTACGTATCTGCTCTGCACTTCAGTCCAAAACAGAGCCTCGTCAGAAGACTGTTTCAGGATCAGATGTTGGTCCGTTCAAATCCCCCGTCTCAGGCACAAACATCCTGGGGACCCGACCTATTCAAAATCGATACTTTCGGCACATCCGCACCACGTATAGCATTATCTCCAGATGGCCTCCAGCTATTTTCTGCCTCGGATAATGCGCCAATACAGATATGGGATCTTGCGACCGGTAGACTGAAAATGCAGATTCATGATCACGAGGTCTTGTCCTGGCAAGGAGCGGTGGTGACATTTGTAGGCGACGATAGAGTCTGCGCGCTCGACGCACAAGCTCTACACATGTGGGACGTTCCGCTGGGAGAGCGGATATTGATCAAATCGCTGAAAATCCCCTTTTCCGTCAAGGCCGGTCCTGGAACCGTCTCATCTGATGGGCGTCTTCTGGCGTTAAACTTGACACACGATCTCAACGGCTATTCTCGGTTCGACATGATCCGAGTCTACGACATTGAGCACGAGCTGCTGCACGACATCACCGTCAACGAAAGCGTCAGAAATTTATCCATTTCGATGGATGGCAGAGAAATCTTGATCACAGGAAGCAAAGGAGACGAGTTGACATATGATTTGCTCACCGCTGACTTTCGAAAACATCAAACTAAGGCGTCGAGACCTCGACTAGAAGACCCCCTGTCTTCGTTCGGGGCTCAATCTTCGATGAAATCTGATGATGAGGAAGTCTTGGTTTGGGACTCGAAGACTGGTCGAGAAGTTCGTGTATACACAGAAGCAGAGGAAGAACGTATCAACGCGAAAGCTTCGCTAAGTTTTTCCCCGGATGGGAAGCTTGTGGCAGGCGGAAAGAAATCGATCAGCATATGGAACGTTCGGACCGGGAGACTGATGCAACGTCTTACAGGTCACGCCAAAGAGGTGGTCGACGTATTGTTCTCACCGGATAGCCTCATGATCGTCTCAACGTCCGAGGATCATACCATCCGAGTGTGGGACTTGACAAGCCCGCAAAGGCATCGGTCCGAACACTACACAAACAGTTCCGTCACTACGTTGGCTTTCTCTCCCACCGGTGATAGAGTAATATCAGCATCAGAAGATCAAACGGCGAGCATATGGAGCTTGACCGGCGAATGTCTCCGCCAGTTAGACAAACATGAGCTCGCGATATCGTGCGTAGCGATCTCTCCGGACGCGAGACTGGCCATGACTTCGACCTGTTGGGCTGACAGTATTCCGCGATACGGCCAAGTCCGTTTGTGGAACATCGCTTCCGGCGAGAAGGTCTGGCAGTTCATGATCAGAACTGGAGTACGCACGGAGGCATTCGAGAATCTTCGCTTTTCCGCCGACGGTGAACAGCTGGAGACCAGCGGTGGAACCGTGTACAAGCTACTAGATTCGATCACGCCTACGGCGGATCCAAGATTGGAGCATCCCATTGCATCGCCGTCTCCACCGCAACGCGTCTACGTCACGCACGACAGCTGGGTCAGATATGACGGTCGAGATATCATCTGGTTGCCTCAGGGGTACAGGGCATCGTGTCTAGCACATCACGGCGACACGCTCGCGATCGGACACGCGACCGGGCTTGTAACCATCATAGTACTCGATGGCTTATGGAATGATGCAACGACTGCTTCGACGACCGTGACTGTGATTGAGAAGAGAATTCTTTGAGATATCCTGAGATATAGACGTCCATTGCACAAACATTGAGTGTTCTCCTTGTTCCCAGTCGTCCAAGGGCATGTGATATTCAAATCGGGGGACTGGATAGTCGATGGACTCGCTTGATCTCAGAGCCTCAATCCCGGCGCAGAGCCTTCAAGCTCGGCCATCCGGTGGCTTGCCTGGCATGCACATCTTTTGTCCTCACCAGGTCATCCCAAAAAACGTTCAAATCAAAAGCACGAAGTCGTTCATGAAGAAAAAAAGAAAGATTCAGTCAAATTTGTCGTCAACATCTCCAAAAAACCCCATCTCAAACTCCCAAATCCCCAAACAAACGGAATCAATCAGTCAAAGTCATCCTCAACCCCCCC
>JAOSBP010034220.1:0-26517 GCA_027563825.1 Erythroxylum mucronatum | reverse complement strand
GTCCTCCCTTCGAACGGACACCTACAAGAGAACCCCACGAGCGCCCCCAGCCCCCCATCTCCCGGAGCCTTCAAGTTGAAAAGCGAATGCACCCCCGTCGCAGCCCCCATGCTGATCCCGGCGAGCACGATCTTGTCCCACTTCCCACCGAGCAACTTCGCTTCCTCGGCCACGATCTCCAGAATCTTGGGAACCGACTCCCTCAACCCCTCAGCCTGCAGCATCTCGTTGTCCCGGAAATCGGCAGTGTTCCAGACGTCGAACCACTGCGGCATCGGACCGCGGTAGCTCGCTCCCGCGCAAAGGCGGAGCGGAGCTTGGGGGAAGACCCATTTGAAGTTCGGCAGGGCTTGGAAGGGGGATTTCTTGTTGGAGTCCGGGGAGTGCTGGAGGAAGAAGGAGACGTTGTCCGCCGTGCCACCGCGGCCGTGGAGGAAGATGATGGTGTGGGTGTGGGTTCCGGAGGAGGGAGCGATGATGAGTGGATCCTCCCGGAAGATGAGTTCCCATTCCTTTGAGGACATGGTTCACTTGACGGATGATGTTGACGACGGTGAATGTTGGGTACTTCACAGGCGAGAGATGTCACGGGTGCGAAGTGTCAGGGCTCGGATGTTTGTTTGGGGTTGGTGAAGCCATCATATGATAATCAGTCATTTATTCAGCGCTTTCAGGCTTCCCGCTGCTGCCTGAATTTGCGAGCGTATTCATGCCGCCTACATTCACGACTGTGGCACAGTTGCGCACGGTGGGGCGCGGAGACAAAGCGAGGTCGACTCAAGCCGCCAGCTGATGACATTGCGGCCGTGTTCTCCCTCTCCCTCTCCCTTTCTCTTCAAATATTTCCACCTGAACCATGATCTTTTGTGAAAACAAGTCCATTCTGTTCATTGGGCTCTAATGGTACCAATTATCCCGATCACTTCTTGATAATTCAATGACGAAATCTATGAGACTCTCCTTACTCGGCTCTTGGAATCCAGCAACGCGTCGGACTCCTCCGGAGTTTGACCAGATGCCTTTACTTTCCTTTGGCGATCGATGCACTGTGATGCGAAACAGATTCACAAAGTAGTTCTCGAGATAATGGGCGGCGATCCAACATCGCTACATCCACGCCGAGTCTCGGCGGCTTGTGCTGCGCCATCCAATTCAGCCCTAGATTGGCCGAAATCGAGAACCGACCGGCAATTGAGCTGAGGCTGAAAAATGGTTAAGTATACGGTCCATCTCCCCGCACATTCAATCCCGGGCAACGGTTTGAAACGAAGTCAGACGTCGCAATGGCAGGAACACCTTCAATCGGCGACTTGATCGCCGTATCAACACTGCTCAAAAACTTCATCGAGGACTGCATCAATGCGCCCATCGAGTTCGAGATGGCTCTGATCGACGTCTACTCCATTCAGTACTCCGTCGACATGATTTGCATCGTAGCTGGGGACCGGAAGTCCAGATGGTACACTGATCCGAGGTTACGGAGTGGCGTGCTCGGACAAGCTGAATTGTGCACACGTTTCATCACCAGGATTGACGATATTCTGAGGAGATATCCCGGCTCGAAAATGACCAAAGCTCAGAGAGTATACTGGATGATGGGCGACAAGACCAAGCTGAACGATACCGTGGGTTATCTGGATAAGATGGTGGACAGGTTCAGCAAGTACCTCGAGATGGTGAGTCGCGACGAGATCCTCCGCCGGTGACATCCGAGGTCAGCTACTCACAAAATGCACAGCTCGGGTATGTGAGTCCTGGAGAGGTCGAACCGCTGTTCGATCAGAGTAACGATCCCAAGACCGTGGCTGATACTGCGATTGCAAACTCCCGCTACCGTGATGAGGTAACACCGCGGGAAATGGACTCGCTCTTCAAGTACACCCGGGCAATGTCGAAGATTCAGTTCTCGACGCCCGCTGCTCCGCCGAGTGTTTCGTCCGGCCGGAGCAGAAGACGTGAGCTTTGCATGGAATGCTGGACTATCGATACCTACACCAGACCGAACCAGGAACGAGGCGAAATCGGCGTGCCGGTGCGACACGGTAGATGTCAACAACGTCTCAAACAGATGATCGAAGAATTCGAGGACCCAAACTTCAAGCTTCCGAACGGAGCACAGCATGCCCGGGTTCAACACATCCTCAATCATCGCACAGCGCTCGAGTCGAAACCCCACATCCTCTGGGAATACGTCGCCGGCCGAATCCTGACCTACGAATCCCTCGACGCCAGCGGAGTCGCCACCCAAACAGCCATGGTCATCATCCGAGCCGTCGACATCGGGTACAGCATCGCCGTGACCCAACCGAACACCCAGCCAGCCTCCGGGACGGCCCCACTCACGTCCGTGGCGATCAAGCCGCCGCAGGGTCTCCTCCAAGTCCCCGGGCCGAGCAACCACATCCGCCGGTTCTCCGACCCGGGTAGAATCCCTCGTATCTCGGGGGTGACGACCGCCGTCAAACCTCCGGAACAGCCCGCCCCCAGCGAATACTCATGGCGAGCTCCGGCTTCCTCGGCGCTGAGCAGCCGTGCGACGAGTCCCGGCGGAAGGAAGATCATACTCGGCAGGAGGTGCAAGTGGGCATCCAGGTGCAGGACCGTGGGCTGCAAGAAAGAACATCCGGCCGACTGTCCCGAGGGGAAGAGGTGCGAAGTGCTGTCCTGCAATTACCGGCATCCGACTCTGAGGGATTGCGGGAAGGGGGAAGCTTGCAGGGATGCGCCGTGCAATTACGACCATGGGAAAATCCAGTGCTCGTTCGATCCTTGCATGGATGATTATTGTCGGCTGAAACACCGGGCGGGGCAGAAGGCGGTCTCGGGATTCTGGGCGATAATCGGGTTCGAGGACAGGAGTGAAGTCGGTTGAGGGTTTCGGAGGTGGAGATCGACGATTGAGTGCTTCGAAGAGCGGCTTTGACGTCCTTTGACCTTGTCACTGTGGCCACCGGTTGGAAGATCGATGATACAGGCTTGCGGCCTCGCACAGATACCAGTGAGCTTCGTCTTCGGGATCGGTCCTTTTCCGGATTGGAGAGGAGGCATCGTGAGAATGGGGCATTTCTCCGATTGACTCCATTCCTCCGGTGTGCCGATGCAACCTACGACAATTCTTCGACAAAGACATCATGACTTCGCCGTCTTCTTTCCGGCGAATCCATTGGCGATACTTCCGACATCCGGGTGGTTTCCGCTCCAACCCATTCTGAGCATCAGTTCTGAACGGCGGTATGTTGTGGTTGCGTCAACGGTTGCCTCGAACAGCGGAGTCGAACAGCGGAGTCGAGATTGCTCGCAGTAATTCAATTGCTTGCTCGAAGGAAGATGTTGATGATCAATTGCCATTTATTTCGCTAGCATGTGAGTGATGATATTTCCGTAGGATAGCAATCATTATATCACATGTGATATCTTCTTTCATCGAACTCATGACATAGCGGTTGTGCGAGTCTTTGCTGAATTCTATAGGCCATGCAATGCTGTCGGAAGTCGCAACCACCGGGTAATCTGCACAGTGTGAAATCAAGAGTCAAATGATCGATCAATCCAATCCGATAGTCTGCTCCTCATTCGATTATCCCCTTCAGCCCTTTCAAAATGAGACGAGTTGAGACAACTATCAAGCTGAATCAGCCAACAGAGCGTTCCCTCATATCTCTATCCACCACAAGCCTGTACCAACCTTTCCTTCAGATACAAAATCCGGATCATGCTTCTCCGAGACAACTATACAAGTTCAGTCCAGCAAAATATCAGCTCCACGGCAAAGCGACAACGTAAGACCTCCGACGCTCTTCTAGCGGCGTTTGCGATCGAATGAGCGGTCTCAGATAAGCTCTCTGCTCAAGGCAGTACCACAGGAGATCCGCTCGACTTACAGCAGATTCAGCAGCGGTAGTATCTCCTTGAACCCGCGATTCACTGTCGGGATTCCGGAAGAGCTCACCGGAATTCCGAATCGCCGGTATGCTCCGAAAGAGGGTTTGCATCGTAGTCCGGAGGCGGGAAGTGTTTGGGTTGCTGGTTTATTTTACGATCTTTTGCAAGATGGAAAAGTTTTCGTCGGTCTTGGCCTCGCGGAGGATCGGAGTGTGCGAGTTTGCAAGCTGGCGGTATGCAGCGCCAAGGGAAAGGACTATATGCTGAAGGATATGCCGAAGAGCATGTTCGACAACTCTACGAATGAGATATGACCGCAGCCTCATCGGAGCGAAAGCGACTCTGCTGCTGATTTGGCAGACATCGAGCTGGGTAAGACCATGGTGGATCATGAGGGCGAGGGTCAAGCTGCGGCTGTGAAACGGGTGATGCTCATCGACTTCGAGGATTCAGTCCATCTGCCAGAAGGGACATGGGTCAAGGAGGCAGCCGGAGATGACGACTGGCGCAGCCCGGAAATGCACTTCGAAGTTCCGCTGAACAAGTCGACCGATATGTCGTCCTTTGGCTTGGTGATTAGTGCTTCGGCATTCACATCGTCTGGCGAAAGATCATTGACACACTGTAATACCTCTTTGCCAAGTGTGGGCGAATCATCTGTAGTTATAATGATGACTTCAAAGCATGCCGATTGTACGGACCTCTACCTGCCTTTACATGTTTGCAGCGACTCATTTCTCATTTCGGGGACGAGAATGGCTTACACGGGCTTGCAAAGCATGCGGAAGAGAACGGTGTAAACGGCCAGGTTATCAATGCTCTGGACAGCACGGAATGATGGGATCCTTCCTGGCAAGCCATCTCGGCAGTGGTCAAAAGCCAGGGATGATTCTTTCTCTACCAATTAACCCAGGAGAATGATAAGCTCGGATACGAATTAGCGACTCACTGCTGCACAAGCATTGGCATATCCGTGGTCTGTGAGTCCTCGGTTCTTGGCTTCAATTGGATCTCCCGCTTTCAGATCGAAAGATTCAGCTCACTGGGGTCCAGAAGGATCAATGTCTTATATGATAACTCCGCAGTACATCACGTGCTTGACGGACGCGATGATCAACGGAAACCTGGGGTCATAGAAGGGTGGCAATCTGTGCTGTTCATTAGGTTAGCTTATATGAAAACAGACGGCCGAAAGAGGCAACAGTGATAGAGACAATAGGCTGCCAATAGATCAACATGCTAGCCACAACTGGCAATTTCGGTACTCACAAACGGTGCTTAGTAGAGGTCTGTCGGCAGGCCCGGTTTGATTGTCTTGGTTTCGTGATTAGGCTTCAAACTAGGAGAGAAGATCAGGCAGAATAGTTTCATGCTACGTCACGATCGAGTCGCCGTGCGAGCTATGTGCTGTGAAGACTGAGTTGATGATTCACGATGCCATCAGCAGCCCGCAAGGGAGCTGCCTTGATTCACCGATTGTTGCATGGCGACCACGGCCTTTTGTATAGATGAAAGGGCACTGCCGCATTGAGCTAGTCACCCTAATTGGTCTCGGAAAGATCTCCGTTACTGTCAGCTAAAGGACCCACCTGGTCTTCATGCTTAGCCGGTAGTCGTATTTCACAATGTCGTTTGACGGATTATGATACTGTAAAAGAGGTCTAAAGATCAACATTGTTCTGTGAGTCGGGAAAGTTCGAAGTCTCGTGGCGGCGATATCACATTTCGGATCTACTCTCGGGATTGACCGATGTAAGACATGGCTGAGCTAGGGTACTCATGGGGAATGCGGATGGCATGAAACCCTTGTGTGAAACCCCGAACTGTCGAGAGGTTCTCTCGAGTTGGCGAAACGATGAGCTTCTTGCGATCTATTTCTCAAAGAATGCTAACCCCTCGTTCTAAGATGTTCGGGACATGGACGGGGCGAACTACCAGATGTCTCACATTGATCTTGTGGTGGAATCGATGAGTTTGGCAGTGGTATTGTAGAAAGGGGGCAAGATGCCCGATAAAAGATTGCCGATGCATTGAGTATTACTTCACATTGATAATGGTGCGCCGTACGACGCTGGTCCGTCCGTACCATCAGGAAGAACCTAGTCAGATGGGGAGACTGTGATGCTGCCTTGCAAAGAATATTCCTCTGTACAAAGACCCCCCGAAGGACTAGCACAAAGACTATATAGCCGTTGATACTCGGGTGAGTGACAGCCAGTATAGACACTCTCGGTGTATGTATTGTCTTGATCATCGTGAGGTCTGTCCAAAGCCTACGCATTCTATCTTCCATACCGCGGACATCGGTTCCGTGGTATGCACGGGCAGCGCTGCCACCGACATGCACGCTGGGTGAAGAAACAAATTACTTTCTCTTGCTTTGTGGGACTGGGAAGACGTCGAGGCGTTCTACGCAAGCCACTGTGAATCGTGCACGAACATGCAATTACCAATCGTGTCTTCTCTTGAGCATGGGTTCTCTTCGGCTATGAACAGCAACACGAGATGTTCAGTAGGTCATAGGCTCGGCAGCTTTCATGTATCGTTCGCGGGTTTCAGCAGGGTAGACTATTCAGAAGAATGATTGGCGGCGACCGGTAACAGCAAGGCATGTGTGTACTCACTAAAAAAGACCGATGATGTCAGTCCAACCGGCATCGGTCGGACGCAACATTCTCCGCCGACCTTTGTTATTATCACAGGCAGACCGGACAGACACTGGTGTTGCACGAGTGGTCAAGATATGGCGCGTTATGCGGAGTCGTAGCCACGGCTCACGACGAAACCTCCAGAACAGCACTCGGCTGCAGGAACGGTCTCAAGCTTGGGGCAGTCCACCACTATAAGTAGAACCGCTACTGAATGATCGGGAAAGTGATGTGTCGTTGGCAAAGTGATGACTGCAGTGCGATGGAAGCTCAGGAGTCGACGTGTGCGGGCAGTCGGCGGATATTGTTGACATGCAGCCGAGAAATTTCTTAGTTCCGTGCGGTGCAAGAGCCGCATCATGCAAGATGCCATCGATGGCGGGGACCCAAGCTCAAATCTAGTTTAGTCGCAGATCTCTCGGAAGAGCCTCATTCCACGATCCATATGGCGCAAAAGGCGCGTCGGGCCTGCAAATCTCCCATGATTCGAATGCTGGACATAGTCTGTCCATGTCAGAATGTGGATCAGGCTTTGGTGACTACCGAAGCTGATACGCGTGTGGGGAGAAGTGAGCACGTGTCGACGCGATTGTCACTTACCCCTTAACAAGGTTCAGCCGCATTTCTCCAAACCGCTTAGCGTGATGATCAAAAATAGAATACCGTAGATCATGTACAGTCGATCCGACCAAGTCTTCCCATTGTTCACGACTTCTTCTACGTCCGACGCTGCAGGTACATTCATCATCATGCAGCAAGAATCGAAGACTTGGAGGTCAGTCGGGCGACGGCTGACCCGAGTATTCCATCCGTCTTCCGGATCCCGATCTCAAGGGATCTTGTGCATGCATCCTCCAGGATTTACGTCCACATTATTGGTCAATAGATCTACAACTCTCTGTCTCACGAAGTTGCTCTGCCAGCTTTGGACAGTTGACAGTTGCGAGAGATGGTTCTGTCCCTCTTCTCTCCGGCGGTATATAGCTGTTCTTCCATCCCCGGGCATGGCCGAGCCAAAGGCTTTCCAAATCACGCTTCCATCTCTCTATTCGCTGTTCATTTCTCTTATCTCCTACCGTTCTTTCTTTCAATCAAGTCAATCATTGAACAATGCATGCAGCCATCGCCCAGACACTGTCGGCCTACCTCGATTGGGCTCAAGCCGGGGTCCACATGAAGTGGTCTTACCACAACTCTTCCAGTTCATACTACACTGCATCACACATCCGCCTGATCTCCGGCACACCTTGATCCAAATCCATCTTCGAGTCTGAAAGAAGGCTTGATCGACAAGGGGAATTCACACCAGTAATACCGGCCTCGGGTTTCCCATTGTCCAGCTCTCCAGCTGCGAATGAGGCAGCAATTTCGTCGACGACCTCTGTTATTTTCTTTCGACAATCACGGCTTTCAGACGATCGTACCAATGTGCGTGATAGTATGTTGGTAGTACTTCTGTACATGTGCTGCATGAAGACTGGTCTGTCATGTCGCCTTTCATCAATCCGGAGGAATCTGAATACCTGCAAGTTTTGCCGGCCGAGCGAATGATTTCTGTTCTTTGTATTCTTCAAAGTCTTTAATGTACGATATTTACCCATGACCGTGGTGATCATGAAGGATCGGAGGTTGTGTCAGCAGTTCGCGCAACGCCTCGACTGTGAAATGCTTTCTTGATCAAATAGACAATCAAATACATCTCTAAACTCAGCATGATCATTCAAGACCAAGCTGTTCACCGCTCATCTATGTCGTGCGAGCCGACATTGCCAACGATTCCCAAAGCTAATGTAAGTATCCAAACAATGCTCCGGGAGAGCCCGAGTTGTCCTTGTGTATCTTGAGCCGGAAATGTGATTGCTTCTCATGCAGTGCTGCCCATCACCGAAGCCCGATAGACGCCGGAAACTTTGTTTCTGTAATGAACCGGATGAAAGTCAGCTCATTGTTCAGCTGCAGGAGTACGAGGGTATCATCGTGGCAGACCGAGCGATTTCCTTGATACTCATATGGAAGCCACAAGACATCGCGGTCGTTGTGGCGAACCCATCGTCCCACAAGCCTGATCGTTGGCTTTTGCTTGACCGAAAGACTTGATAGGCCTGTGGTCGATAGCAAACCAATCTGACCAATGTTCGTGTACAGATGGCTATTATCCATCGAAAAAGACATCGATTCCAATGCTCGCTGATCTCGGATGACCTTGACTTTCTGGCCGAAATGGACGTTCCATATGCTCACCGCATCGTCCAAGGACGAGTATGCGGCTAACATTCCATTGTCCGATGAGAATGCGATGACGCAGTAATCGTCCCAGCTGTCCCCGAAACTCTGTACCGGTGCTTTGGTAGCAATATCCCAGATGATGATTATTCCGACAGATCCTTCGCCTATCAGTTCCCCGTTCGGTGAGAATGCGACGGCGTGACGGCACACACCTTGATGGTGTTCTCCGTGCTGAAGCAATAATTCACGCTTTCGCTCGGCCACGTTCCAAACGTCCAGAGTATGATCCTCCCCTTGCAGCACGACGAACCCGCCATTCGGTGAAAAGAGTACTTTGGTCAGATACTCATCGTTCTCCTTTATACGAAGGAGCGGCTCGTGTGTGTGGATTTGCCAGATTTGTAGTTCTCCATCATGGCATCCCGCGGCTATGAGTTGCCCATCAGGGGAGAAAGCCACCACGGTGAAGATAATTTTGGACCTTTCGAATCGCCAGATCGCCTGACTTGTCTCCATGTCCCATATGGACACTGCTGACTCACTATGCGATGCTGCTGCAACCAGCTGTCCATCCGGTGAGATATTGATCGCAAACGGGTGCACTGAAGCGCTCAACTGTAACTTTTCTTCACCACTTTCTATATCCCAGATCTTAAGCTCTGAAGCTGACACGGTTGCGACGTTTCTACCCTCTGGTGACATTTTGATCTCTGTGACTCCATCCTGTTTCGTCCGCAAGGATTTGGACAATCTACGTGCCGTCGAGTCCCATACTCGAACTGTGAAGTCCTTCGATGCCGAGACGAGAAGTCGTCCATTCGGTGCGAATGCCAAGCTGGTGATGCTGCTATCATGCTCATCAAAAAACCCGGTGTCAGCACCAGTCTCAAAGTCCCAGACACGGATAGTGCCATCGGTTGATCCTGCTGCGATCTGTCGTCCATCTCGAGAAAAGGCAACGCATGTGATCCGACTGCAGTGTCCGGAGAATTGTTTCGCCTCGGCTTGGCGACTGGCATGAAGCACGCAATATAGCTCTTCCAAGCCTTCGGGAACAACGAGAGAGATCTCATCGTACCATCCAGCTATGATCAATTCTCCCTCGTCCGTGAATGCCATTCCTTTCACGGGAAAGTCGGGTAACGGCAATGATACTTCCGGCTCGCCTGTCCTCGCATTCCAAACTTGTAAGCTCTCATCGGTTGAACTTGAAATAATGTACTGGCCATCGGGAGTGTAGGATATCCCTACGATGCAGCCTTTTTGTCCATCGAGCTTATTCGCGAGCTTGCCATCTGTGCCCCAGATTCGGACTGCACCGGTTCCTGAAGCAGACGCAATATACTTACCATCTGGGGAGTAAGCCAAGCCATTGACAGAATACTCTTGTGAGAGAAACGCTAATCCGCAGACGTCGGAGTTGTACGAAGTGAATATCGGGTCGTAAGAGTCGGAGTGTTCTTGATAAAGAGGGTGAGCCGGATAACGGATCATCTCACCTGACCAGGTGGTCCACACCATGACATAACCCCCCGCAATACCCGCTGCAATATGCCGTCCATCGGGTGAGAAGGCCAGAATATCGACCCTGCTTGAAAGTCCTTTGAGATGCTGAAGCGATTTTCCAGTGTCCAAGTTCCAGATCCTAACAATGCCATGCTCTGAGCCAGATGCGACCAGTGATCCGTCTGCGGAGACGCAAACAGAAGATACCTCACAGTCATGCCCTTCGAGCTTGAAGAGCTCCGACTCCCAGTGTTCGGGTACTTTGGGATTGATTGCGAGATGGACCAAGACATCTTTTTGGAAATTCTCACGAACCAGGCATTCCGAAGGCGCGAACATCAACGCTGAGCAGTACAGCTGGAGAGGTGCTTCGTCGGTGATGTAGCGGTTCGAGAGGAAAAACCTTTTGGCGTTGTTGATGAATCGTCCTGCCGCCGTATTTTGCTGCGATGTATCGTCAGCGAGTTTCATTTACCAGATCAATTTGACTTACGTCGCTGAGTCCTTGCAGAGTGTTCATGAGTTCCGAGCTTCTCGATGTCCAACCCAACCAGCTCAACGCTTCAATCCAATACAACCAACGGGTTTTCAAAAATGTGTGCACTTCATCGCCGTCTTGAATATTGACACCAGAGCTTTCCAGATGATGAACCCAATAACGGCAGGCATACGTCAGATCCTCGGGTATGGAGTTGCTGACGATTTCGCTGCTCAACTCGTGCCTCCTGATGCCTGGCTGACCAACATTGCATACATCCCTGTGTAAACGACCACCATGAGACATCAGCCGCAAGCAAAGAGAAGTGAGTTTCTTGTGAACATCTTTGACATCAATGGCTAGCGGCTTGGAGTTTTCTCTGTCGTTCTCGACAGTCGATACGAAACAGCGGTTCTTCTCAAAAAGGAAATCCCGGAATGAAGCATGAAAGAGGCGAATCGAACCATGATCTCGGGCTGGAATGAACACAACCGAATGAAGCTTGTTCAACCGCCGATGGATGTCATCAAGACGCATGACGAGTAATTGGCTGAGTGCGCCTGCGGTCAACGGCTCATGCAGTGCGGCAATTAGACTCAAGGTATCGATCAAAGGATTCAGTTGCTGCGATGATTTCCCGAGCACCTGAGAGTATAGCTTATCGAGCTCGGCAAGGGAATTCTTCGTCTCCGAGATATCGATGTCCGGTGACGAGGTTGGCCTTCGGGTTGTACTTTGAAGGAAAAGATCTAACGAGCTCTCCACGCCTCGATCATCGTCCTCGATGATGAATCTGCATATCGTCGCAGCGAAAATGAACAGACCATCGGCAAGCTGGACCAACCTGCTGATAACGTCGACTCCTGGCCAGCCTTCTGGAAGCCAATCCTGTGTAATCGTGATCTTGTCGAATTGATCACGGAGAAATAAAGAAATGTCGGCATCTACCACTTCCCGTCGCTCATCGTGTAGTAAGAGATCGGTATGTTGAATCTGCTTGAAAGCAAGTCGGATTGCTGTCTCCGGTCGACCGGTGACGATGATTCGTAGCTTGACGCTGGTGATGTCCTTTGCTTCGGACATCAGCTTGATTATTCCTTTGATGTCATTGTCGTTGTTGCATTCGTCTAGCGCATCTATCAAGATCACAAGCACTTGCGGTGTATTGAAAACAGAGACTGGCATTTGGTTCAAGGGTCCCAGGATCATCTTGGCCCATTGATCATATCGTGTCTTGTTTGAGAGGTCGGACTCGATCTCTAGAGCATCAACTAGAGGCTGCCTCATTGAGGGACAAGACCGAGATAACTGCTTCGCAATGGTCGTGAAGAAGAGGCCGGCATGAGATACCTCTCCCTCATTCCGGGCGAAGAAGAAGCTAGCTGCGAGGTGGCCTCTCTCGTTGAACTCTCGTGCTAGTGTGCGAGAGATCGTTGACTTTCCAGTTCCGGCCATTCCATTGAGCCAGAAGACATGGCTTTGCTCTTCCCCGTACACCCATTCTCTCATCCGCTTCAAAATTCCAACCCGAGTCCCGGAAAGACAAAGCGGGTCATCTTGCTTGCTGATGGAATCGAAAGCAGCCTGTCTCGCAACGGGTAGACTCTCGAGGATCGAAGCAGACTTGCTGCTGTCATCCACATCCTTGGCCCTCCGTGTATTGTATGTAGAATTCCTGTCTCGCTTTCCGATTTCCTCTTCCAGTCTCACGAAAGCATTTGTGCCTTCTCCGTACATGGGCGGAATGAAGACGTTGAAGATGCCCAGCAGGCAGTATGCCCTGTCCTCTTCTCGGGTGGTGTTTCTCTTCGCCGCCCAGCTCAGTCTTTCTGCAACGCCGAAGGAACTCAAATCTGCGCCCTGCAAAGCACTCCATGGAAGTCCGGTGACTTCACCGATGAGTGCTCCCAGACTCCGTTTATCGCCCACTGGTGTGCCATCCTTGGAATAGAATTCCACAACAGAGGGAGCCAGCATCTCTTGCAAAGTCCAGCCCCTGGTGAACCATTTGCAACTCTTGAATCTCTTCTCCCATGCTATCGCTGTCTGATCCGTCCCGTCTCCCTCGAGCGTAAGGTCTGACAGATAGACATAACATTTCTCGGAGTTTCGATACCATGCAAACATGGAGATGATGGCTTCTGCCAACTCGGCCGAGTTGGACTTATCGATACAGCACGAGTCCACCCAGAAGTGGTCCAATCCGTCTTTTCGCGCTCTTTCCCCGCAAAACAGCACCTTCTCGTACCCTGCTTTGCGATAGCTTGTTTCCAAACCTGATGAGACATCCTCGAATGTGAGCTCGGAGTCATCTGGTCCCCAAGTGTGGGAGAGGATTGCGTAAGGAGGGAGGTCGGAGGACTTGAGGTCTGCCGTCAGGCTCAAAGTCGAGCTGCTGCCATCATCGGTGCGTCGGAAGTGTAGGAGCCGCATCCTACGCCGCTCTGTATGGACTCCAGTGCCCACCTCAATCTCATCCCTCTACTCTTACTATATTTCCGGTTCCCTTCACAGGATCTTCGGTCACCGTCCCTCTTTCTTCGACGTTCTCTCGAATGGTGTAGAATGGAGGGGTGGTGGCTGTCGTCGACCCCGCGACGCTAGAGCTGATTTGAATGGCCTGCAGGTGTTCAGCGCAGGCGCAGAGATGAGAGACATCAAGATCAATCAACGTAGGTGTGATGTGTAGGCATTATTCTCCCATAGCACTCAACAGACTGTCAACAGCAGATATCGAACTGGATGACCAGCATACCTCATGCACGATTACGCAATCAGGCTGAGGCGTGAACAAGGCGGACTCGTATGTACGTATCTTGCCCGAAGGAGAAGCGGGGTCGAATCGCAAGATAGAAAACCAGCGGTTCATTCATTCTGTATGTAAAAAGTCACGATATGGTACAATTATCGGGGATCAAGAGGAGAGCCGAGGGAACTTATTGAACCCTCCATTGATGAAGATGAAAGTCCTGCGATCAGTTCGTCGCCGGCCGAATATCCAATAGCAGTACAATCCCGATCCTCTAAATCGGCGTGAAAAGAAGTCAGAGCAAAGTGATTGTCGAGCAAGATCACGTCACTTGTTGCAAGAGCTCTCCGTTCTTCGCTCCTATGATGAGTCCTTGGCTCCGTTGTCCCGAGGGTCTTCCTGGCCCTGACAAAACCAGTGCCTATGTCCAGCAAACCTCTGGCACGAACACTTTCAGCGGGTCCCAGATGAGACAAGATAAGGTCTTGAATCTCGAAAGGAAGCGTTTGTAAGTCTGTCCGGAGAACTGGCGGTTGTGCAGCTGCAAGCAGGAGTCGAACAGCTTTTGGTGATAACTTGTTATCTTCATCGAAGAGAGGCTCCGGTTGCGAGCAGTCCGACGTGTGTGGTGGACTGCTCCAGATACGACGACAGAACACCAATTCGTGCATCGAGAAGATGAGGTAAGTTCGTACGACTTCGTTCCTCCATTTGGTCGACCCGTTCTCCAGATGATTTTCGATCAATGACATGGCGTGAGAGAAGTCTCGAGACAGGATGATGGGAAAACGTCCGGATTCGATCACTTCCGGTGCGGCATTCCACTCCGGCACCTCGTCCCCACTTGTCAAATCCTTGTAGAGATGTCGCCGATCTGACCCGAACTCCACAACATCGAAATCGTAAGTGACCAGTCGGATCATTGCGGTGGCAAGTCTCCGAAAAACTCTTTCGCTGTATGGACCACCGAGTATGTGCGACCAAGCGAGACGGAAGCCCGAAATCAACTTCGAAGCCGTGATAATTTCTTGACCTGTAATCGCCACATCCGGTGCCATGTCATACCCTGCCATCTCATCCGCAGGCACACAAGACGGCAGCAATGAACATTTCAAGGGAAGATACTCGATCTCGGGCCTCTCACAATCCGTGAAGTCACTCCTGCTTATCATTCGCCGTCGTTCGAGGTAGCTGAGTGGCATGCATCGTTTATCAGAGTAAGTCTCTTGTCGGAGGAGGCCATTGTCGAAATCGAATATCCACATGCAGCGCACTCGCGTCAGGTGATCGTTCCCATACAATCGAACAATGTCGTCTCTCCGACTCCAACGACGGAAGATCCAGAGCAGCTTTCCGTAAGTCGATCCTAGTGTTGTCAGTATGTCACTTTGACCGTGCAACGAGTGCTTACTTACCTCCTCGGAATCCGATCAGCTGCTTCGGTAACCACGTGAGCCACCAGTCAAAATTTTGATAGTCATGGAAGTGATTAAAGGAGAGTGCACCTTGTACAAGTTAGTCGAATGCAAGACACCGTCATCCCATCACCTACCACCACGTAAGATATACACGTAGGCCATTATCGTACGAATCGAAGGTTTCCGTTTCTTGCAAGGTTGGTTACGTGGAACTGAATCGCTCGGTCAAGCTTCAATATTTCAAATCGAGATCTGTAAAGAAAAGCAAAACTTGGACGTGATCTTCTACATATCTCGAGGGTGCTTCTTCACGGGATATATCATGATGGTCACCTTTGAGCACGAAACACGTCGATGTAAGCGCTGCGATAAGTTCTGAGGTAGATTTATCATTCATGCCACATCGTTTCAAGTAACCGACCACTATTTCTTGTTACCATAGCGCCGTAGAACAGCGAGAACAGAGAAAAAGGACACCGAAAGAAATCCAGACAGTGGTCGAGGGTGTTTCACACGCCACAATGGCGCAGTAAGCGCCAAAGTCATTGCTTTGAATGTGCCGCAAATCTGAAATCATCACATCGGGCGCGGGTGAAACAGTGCTGGTTGTACGGCGTCGTAGGCGACGGAGGCGTTGGCGGCAACTTATGCGCCTGATACCGACCCACATTCCACACGACAGACTGGAGAAGGATGGTCGAGCGCCAGGTTCATTTCCTATCATTGATCAAAGTGAACGGTACGGTGGTGATTATTCACCCGTCAATCGTCTCCGACCGTGATGGATCAGCCGATCGAAGGGATCGGGTCTACCTCTGTGCGGCAGGAGGCCATGGGTGGGAATCACTTGTAGCACAATCCGGCAAAGTCATCGTCAAACCAGATCTCTGTCTCGATGGGCGTTCCGTCATGCCGATGGCAGTGACCATTCTCTAGCTCGATCGGGTTGCGGTCTTTCCTCTTTCAGTCGAACTCGCTTCCTATTTCCAGTAGGCAGCCGGTTCTCGCTCGCTGGATCGGCCCCATGTTATCAAGCACCAGGTCCTGAATCTCCAGAGGAAGTCTCTGGATGGGATTCTCGGGGATTGGCGCGTACACTGCTCCGAGTAAGAGTTCAATAGCTCTCGGAGACAAGGTCCCTGTAGCGTCGAAGAGCAGCTCCGGTTTCGAGCAGGCTTTAGGGCTGAGGTCACCGATACGAAATAACATGACTTCCTTGATCGAGAAAATGAGGTACACACATTTGAAATCATCGGAATCATTGGAGGGATGTTGCGACCCGCGATTAAAGTTCTTTTTGACGAAGTCGTCGTTGATCAACGTCATGGCGTGAGGGATATGTCGCGAGATGACGATGGGAATGCGGTATGATTCCTCGATGGATTGCGCAAAAGGCTTCCACTCCGGGAGGTTGTGTACACCTATACGAGCGCCACCTTTTCCTCGCCGGGGCGAGTTGCACTCGACAGTATTAAAGTCCATAGCGGCAAGTCGTACAAAGGCAGTGGCAAGTCGAGCAAAAGTCTTTTCGCGAAAGTGGCCAAGAAGGATGTGTCTCCACTGAAAGGCGAAGTCGGTAAGCAATCTCGAGACGACAATTGTCTTCCGCTTTGAGATCATCGCATTAGCCGTGAATGTTGGTTCCACGCTGTAGAGTGATGGTTGAAAGTACGATAGCATGGTGCCGTGTCGAAGCTTTGGTGGTTCGTATGGTTTGAAGTAGTCTGCTTGGCCGTACCTGAAATGATCGAGGCGGACGCACAGGTTGCGGGTCCTGTCGTCGAGTCGTATAATGTCTTTATCGAGATCAAACGTCCACACTGCGTCAACGGCAACAGGCCGCCCGTCGTGGAATGGATTGGTCACATCGTCTTGCTGGCGCCAGTTGGGGGCGAGTTCGTATATCACCTCGAATGTCGTGTCTACCGCGATGAGCCTACGATCACGACGTTTGTGACTGTTTTTCAACTCACCTTGCGAAGTAGACACGATTCGCTCCGTCAACAACTTGATCATCGCGTCTTCTCCATGAGAATAGCGCCTGGAGAAGTAGATGGTACCTGAATCACATGAACGAATGCGGGCAGTTTATTATATGAGATCACATACCATTGATCAAGATGTACATGAAGACCGAGACCGCCATGCTCTAATCTGTGATGAGATGGTGAAAGGTTGAAAGCATCCATCAATGATCACCGGAACAGACGATTTCCGTGCCTCTTCAGGTAGGCTTCAACGGGAGCACCATTCAAATTTGTTGTTGTTACGACGATGACATGCGGGACGATCCGCAGAAACCCTGCTCGAATTCCTCCTCCCAACCTTTGCTCGGAATTACAGGACACCCGCAGAATTCTTCAACCCCTGTGTCTGGAAATCTCAACTAGGCCAGCAATTGATCGTTGATATAGATAGTGAGTGTCTTGTTTGCCTAAGAAACCTGGCGACTCTAGTAGACTTCCGTACGATGTCAACCACGAATATCTCTATCTCATTCTCTTCGAGCATCTCTAAAACGCCGGTGAAGTATCCCCATGGAAGGTGGTATTCTGTATTGCGGAGAGGAACACCTCGATCGTCGCAAGATCCCGCCAAAACCGAGGGCGACCATCGTCCATCATCGTCCAGCAGTCGAGCTTCAAGGCCAGTCGAGTATCGATTTTCCCCGTCGTCGCATCCACCGATGGTGTAGCGATGACGTTCTTCAGATTTTCGTGAAGCGGCCAACTTTCCTCGCTGTCGTGGCATATGGAAAGTTGCGGCTGAGCGGCGATCATGTCTTGGGGATCCCAGACGAGAAGGAGGCATTGCAGTCCTACCGCAACGATGAGAAAGACGGTTTGCTCCCTGTGCGCGCCACTCAGTCGATGCACGGCTTGGGCGGTTGCGTCTTTCCATTCTTCGGGAGTGCCGTGGATGGACTTCTTGCACTGAACCCAAAGATAGTCTCTGGATGTGATGTGGGGCATTCCGCTGGGGGTGTTGCGAAGAAAGTAGAGTTGGACGTTAACAATGTTTTCTCTCCAGTAGGCCTGCTGTCCGACCATCCATCGTACACCCATGGGCACTTCTGCGCAACTTGGGAAGTTCATCCTGCAGATCACTTCCCACGCATAGAATAAATCATTGTCGTGAATCCAGTTGGGTCCTCCGCTGTATTCCTCGATGATGTGATAGTGGGCAGCAGTCAACGGACTCCAGAAATGGACCACACCGGGGACCCCGAATTCCAACTCTCTTCAGTGGACATTTTGTCAGTTCACATTTGACGCCCCAGCTCAAAAAAAGCCTACTCACGATGGCACATTGTTCGTCACTTCCATGACTTTTGAGTTGAGCACAGCTTGCGAAACCAAGGCTTCGCCCTGTTGGGATGTAACCTCTCGTTATACTGTATTTGAGCAGTGACTACTACCCTGAAAAAGGTTCCATCGACGTAAGTGTTTGATGACAACAGGCTACCTAGAGAAGGTGATGTTTGTTGCGGTTATTGGGTATGAAAGTGCGGCGTTCGGCCCCGCTGCTGATGCGACCACTGTGTAGCGACTTGCTGCCTAAAACGAGTATACTCAAGAGTCGGAAAATATCGTTATCACACCAACAATAGGTACCCTCTATAGGGCTCCCTTAGAGTATTGTCATTGCCAGTGAAGTTTGTATATATCACGATACAGACAAATAGTTTTGGGACACGGTGAAATACTTCTTTACGGAGATAAACCAGCCACTCCAAATTACAACATGATTGAGTGAACTAACATGCTTTATGCGATTCATATCTCCACTTCCTTCGGTGTGAAAGGTCCGATTCAAGAGATATGCATCGAGACCATGTTTCAGTATCTCACTGAGCTATTCGCCTCTGGACCAGGCAGTTGAAGATCGAATTGTACCTGTAGCTATGTCGTCGAAGGCTTGAACAAAAGCGCACAGCAGTGGGCTTCGGGAAGCAGCATCTCTGATTGTTGGATCGAGCTTCACGACTGGGTTTGCTGCCTCACCTGGTGTCTGCTGATTGATCCCGCAAATTTGCGGTCGCCGCTGTGTTACATCTAGCTCTTGAGGAACTTGGACGAATATGGATGCGTTATTTTCAGCTTGTACTTGTGCCAGATCACTCTGGAATCCAGAAAGGGTATCGTGGACCTCATTTTGCGAGCCGACGATGCTTTGGCCGTTGTAATCGGGATGATCTTGCCTGTAGTCACTCTGTGCCATTTCGGTAAGGACTTGAGCAAGAGTCACGACCTGCGTGACAATCAGAACAGAATAGATAGCGCCTGTAGATGAAAGCACAAACTTGTTGAGCTCTTGGGTATTTTGTTGCACTTTTGATGGTAAGACGAAGAAAACAGGAGGCTGCGGGGTAAGTAAAGCATGGACTGCATACCGCTTTTCCAAGGCAGACAACAGGGTGAGCTCAAATCCGGGAACTGACAGAACCAAAATATACTAGAAGCAGTTCACCCGGATCTCTGAGCAGGACCGAAAAGCGCACTGAATGGAATGTAAGGCTTACTTTGAGAAAACATCGATTAGAGCGCGCTCGGAGAAGAATGACATAGACTAGGTCCACGTCTGCCACAAGCATGTTTACATCCTCTTCACAACAGCTCTAAAATGCTGGAGGGTTCTCTCCGTGAAGAACGGTGGTTGTTATCGTGAATAGAAATTGCTCTATCGCCGCGAGATCCTGCCAGAAGTCAAGGTGTTGGCCGTCCGTCTTCATCCAGCAGTCGAGGTTCAACGCATACCGAGTGTCGATGACTCCAGTAGCCGCATTCACCGCCCGTAGGGGAACGAAATTCTTCAAGCATCCGTGAACTGGCCAAGTTTGCGTGGCGTCATCTCGCAGGTTGGCAGCTCTGCACTGGACCCAGAGATAATCCCTCCGCGACCTGCGAATGCTACCACCGGACCCGTTCAGGCGGAATTCCATCTTGAGAGCGATCACACCCGGTCTCACCGTTGAGACATTGCGCCCAGCCGCCAGTCCCCTGCGGGATTGTCGCTCGACGTTCCATCGTACGCCATAGGATATGAGCGCCAAAGCTGGGAAGTACCAGCGGCAGATTGCATCCCATGCATGAAGCACGAGGTCATCATCTTGACGATGTGGCCCGGCGTCAAAACTCCTGAAGGGCCGGTCAGAGGGCGCTCCTGATGGACCCCAGAAGTGATCAAGACCAGGAATTCCAAAGTTAACCTGTCTTCGATCAACATCTGTTAGTATATGATCTGCCCACTGGCAAATGTAAAAGTCACTCACAACGCTACGTTTTCCATAATGTTGTTGGGTCACAATAACGTAATATGGAGGGATGCGTTGAAAGTGGTGAGGTGATAATATACGATGAAGGAAAGGGTGCGCTCTGTTATATGTAGCTGCAACTTACGCTTCGACATCGGTGATATCGACGACTCTTTCTGGAAAGTGGTAAGAATCACAACCAATGTACAAGTTTATGCAGTGGTTCCGAGAATTTACAGGATATGTGAACATCGTTTGAGTCTCAAAGACCGTTTGTCAATGCTACATCATGATACACGGATGAGCCAATAGCCATGTATGATTCTTTGGCTCTAGCAAGGCCCGATTCAGAGGTAGCCACGTCTAATCCAGGCAGGAGGTGGCCGAACGGTACCCGTAACAAGATCATCGAATGCTTGTACGAATGCATGCAAGAATGGGCTCCGTGATGCAGCGTCTCTGATTGATGGAAGAAGTTGCAGAACTGGATATGGCGGCAAACCTGGTGTCTGCGGGTTGATGCCACATGTGTATTGCCGCGTTTGACGATATTGATGGTCGGGATACTTCGGGAAATGGCTGAATGCCTCAGCCATCTGTGCCGCCAGCTTGTCGTTTTCGGCTCGCAAATCTGTCAGGTTACCTTGGCCGCTCGGGATGTCACTGGTAGCTCCGTCTTTTGGATGGACGATGCTTTGGGCGTTATCATCGAGACGGTGTTCTTCGATGTCATTCGATGCTGTTTTCTCGAGACGACGTTCTTCGATGTCATTCGATGCTGTTTCCTCGAGAACTGGAGCAAGAGTTGCGACCTGCATGGTGACAGCCACAAGACGTCGAGAGAACGGGTGAGCGTGAATAGGAAACGCTGTGTGCAAATGTGATGATGGGAGAGAGAACAGTAATCGGACCGGGGTAGAGCATGAACTGGATAGTTATTCACGCCATCGCAGTTGCACGGCGCTGTTGTTCTATGTTGCACAACAGGAAGAGGTGACGTCAAACCATTCCAGTGTGTAGTGCATTCTAGCGCTCTCAAATCGACGTTACCTCGAATTTAGATCAGCGAAAGCAACCGACGAAAGTATCACAGAAGTAGTATTGACCAATAGACAATTTTGAGGGACAACTGAGATGATCATGAGGAAGCCGAAATTGTGAGTTCAAGATGACAGCACCTCGATGTGGTCGGTTAAATTTGAAGTTCTATCAGGCCGTAAAATCCACAAAGTCACATGAAACACAGCAAAATCTCCGTCTCTCATATCCCATCACCTCCATTTACCTTCATTTACCTGAAATACCGTGTATACTTGGTCCCATCCCACCAGACTTGCTGCCATCCCTCTCTCGGGTATCCGGACCAGACCCATTGAGCATGGGATGACATCTGAGTGGGCCTGTATGGCCAATCATCACTCTCGTCGCGCAAGGGAATCGGACTCAGGGGAACGGTGCGATGGCCGTCCCCCCAGGATATCCTGGTGATGACCAAGTTGTTGTACCGTGATGACGGCGGTGCGTGTACGTCGAGGCCCGTGACGTCGACGTGAGCCGTTGACCTGTCTTGATCCGCGCGGATGGTGCAGTGCAGCGGCGCGAGCACGAACATGCCCGGGGTGTTGACGGTGGTGCAGTGGAATATGGAACTTTCGCTCACCAGGTCAAATGTAGGGTCCCGACTCGAACGACGGTGATGTTGTATTTCAGGAAGGATTTCTTCTCTTACACGATCCTGGCTGTCTTGTAGCCTCGGGTCTGCGCCGCAAGAACCGCGCACGTTTCCAACATGCGCTTCAACGTCGTATCTTCCAAGTCGGACACCTCTTGCGTGGTTTGAGTGTTGTAGGTGATCATGACGCCTCCGATGGGGCCACTATACTGATCAGGCCCCAGTCGATGGTTGAACATGATGAATTGTTTTTTGCGAGTCTGTTATGTGTGATAATTCATGGCTTGTCGAGGAAATAAGAATGCTTGGGATGTACCTCGTCGAGAGGGTGGGGATGTTTGGGAAAAGTTGATGCCTGATGAGAATCGCAAGACATTACTGAATATGAGGTCTGAGCGTCTTCACGGAAGGAAGATCACCTGACTACCAGCCACCGCTCGGTTGACAATTCGACATCTGATGGATGACCGATGATGAAAATGATGGTATTGATCTCGAGATTTGCCCTGGATGACGAGAAGTGAAGTCTTGTTACCGGGGGTGTACCCCGCCGGCCTACCTTCCTTTTTCGTGTGATCATGCCGGAGGAGTCATTGAACCCCTCCACAGAATTATCGTCAATACGTTTCGACACCTCCGACAATCACGAATCCTCACAAACACCATGGCGGAGCAAGCGTCGGAAATTCCCGAAAGACCCAAAGAAGCTCAAGGAGCTGCCGCGGAAGGCGAAAAGGGGCCGTCGAAGAGCGCATTGAAGAAAGCTCAGAAGGAGAAAGAGAAGGCGGAAAAGGCAGCGAAACGAGCAGCAGAAGAGGCGGCGCAGAAGAAATTGCACGATGCAAATGATGTCAGCAAGGCTGACTACGGTGAGCTGCCACTGATACCGGAAGACAAGCACGAGCAGCGACAGAGCCTGGCCGAGTTGGCCGGAAAGTACGAAAACGCACCCATCGATGAGGGAGATGCGCCCAGCGTCGTCTTCCGTGCTGTGGTGGAGAATGCGAGGACCCAGAGTGCCAAGCTGTCCTTCCTCGTCTTCAAGCAGGGCTTCGACTCCATCCAAGCCGTGGTAGCGGCCAGTGACAAACTCAGTCGACAGATGGTCAAGTGAGTCATCCACATCGATATCCATCTCGAGCACTCCACTGACAAGCTCCTTTCTTGCAGGTTCTCCGGCTCTATTCCTTCCGAGAGCGTTGTACTTGTACACGCCCTCGTTCAGAAGCCTCGCGAACCCGTCAAGTCCACCACCATCCAGAACCTCGAGGTGCACGTCACCAAACTCTACATCATCTCCAAAGCCGATGCCCAGCTGCCCATGCAAGTGGCTGATGCCGAACGACCAATTCCAGCAGAAGGAGATGAAGCCACGGAAAGTGACGGCCGCCCCATAGTCACACTGAACACCCGCCTCAACAACCGTGTCATCGACCTGCGAGGCCGGCACAACCAGGCCATTTTCGCCATCAAGGGCGGCATCCAATCGCTCTTCCTCGAATTCCTCGGCTCAAGAGGCTTCACCCTGATCAACACCCCAAGATTGCTAGGTGCCCCATCGGAGGGCGGTGCAAGCGTGTTCGAAGTCAAGTACTTCAACGACAAGGCCTTCCTCGCGCAATCGCCTCAGCTGTACAAGCAGATGCTGATCGCCTCGAGGGTGGAGCGAGTCATGGAGATCGGCCCCATCTTCCGCGCCGAGAACAGCAACACGGCGAGACATCTGACGGAATTCACAGGGCTGGATATGGAGATGGCATTCGAAGAGGACTACCACGAGGTCGTCACCCTCCTGGAGGAGCTCATGCTCTTCATCTTCAACGGCCTCAAGCAGCGGTACTCGCGGGAAACCGAGCTGGTGAGGAGCATCTACCACGTCGAAGAGTTCAAACTCCCGGAAGCGGGGAAAGTCCCCCGTCTGCACTTCAAGGAGGGCATCGCCATGCTCAAATCCGCAGGGGAAGAGATCGGTGACTTCGACGACCTCAGCACCCCGCAGGAGAAGCGACTCGGCGCCCTGGTCCTGGAGAGGTACGGCTCCGACTTCTACGTCCTGGACAAGTACCCGCTCGCCATCCGGCCATTCTACACCATGCCCTCGACCGAAACTCAGGAGGCGTACGACTCCGCGAACCCCAACGCCGGCTACTCGAATTCCTACGACTTCTTCATGAGAGGGCAGGAGATCATGTCCGGTGCTCAGAGGATTCATAATGCCGCGTACTTGGAGAAGAGGATGAAGGAGCACGTCAGCCCCGTTGATCCGAAATCCGATGGGTTGAGGGACTACGTAAATGCTTTCAGGTATGGTTGTCCGCCCCATGCGGGAGGTGGGATCGGGCTGGAGAGGATCGTGATGCTTTGGTTGGGTTTGCCGAATGTGAGGTTGGCGAGCTTGTTCCCGAGGGACCCGAATCGGTTGATGCCTTGAGGGTTCGCAGATGTTGGGAGGGACAGGCGGTTGTATTGTAGAGAGCAGTCAAGATGATCTTGCGGATGATTCCGAAAGTATCCGAACTTCAAAAAGGTCAAATTCTCCATATTTCCTCTGGAGTCATCCCGTGCTCCCCGCTATTACCCATGATCTCCCGAAGCAACTCCCGATTCAATCTCTTCCTCTCCTCGAAATCTTCCTCGGGAGCAATCCACCCCTCATCGTCCGTCCCCAAATGGTAACGGCATACTATTGCCTTCTTTGGTCGTCATAGACTCTCGAAGATAAAGCGCTCCGTAAGTTGGAAACCTCACCTTCGCCAATTTGGCCACAAGTCCACACAAGTACCTCATGAGTTTGAAAAGATCAAGGTCAGTCATCTCCGACCATACCTTCACAAACTGAGCGCCAGCGGCCTTTTCCACAATAATGTACTCGACACCGGCAGGGTTCGAAGCGTCGCAGCTCCACGACAGGACTTTCTGGGTCGGTACATCCGTGTACTGATGGACTGTTGAACGGCAGTCGGCCGAAGGAAAGTCATCTTCACGGAGTCTTCATTGACGGTATTTCATGACACCGACTTCTGCGGCCGTGGTGTACCTCGGCGGACCGGCGATGGCGAACGGCATCTAGGCCACCATCTCAGAGCCATCGCTCTTCATCATGAGCAAAGCACGGCTGAAGCCCCCTTCCATCTTCTCGATTGCGCATACTGGAGAATCACTCCCGACAGCGGACGCAATCCGGCAAAGTCCATCGATGTCAAATCGGAGAAATCTCCGACGATTCTCATGTTCCTCGTTAATAAGGAAACGGCCATTTGTATATTCAAAAAACTCTTCACGAGGTATTGATTCGCCTACGAAAGGAGATTAATATTCTAGGTTATCAAGACACCGGGTCGGACAGCTACTGACCTCGGCAAGTTATGGATAGATTTCTGGAAGATGAACGTGCGACGAAACGATGAAGTCTCCAAGTTCTCATAATGCATATGGCCAGGCAAGATCCCCATACTTCCCAGTAGGAAAGCAGGAACGCTTGTCATCGCTGATGCCTGAGGTTGAGCATTCGGCTTTCCCGGAGATCATGCTAGCGGTACGGCCCGTAGGTCCGACTTCACGCCTCCAATGCGCAATCGATTCACTCCCTCATGGATAATAAATCCAATGAGAAATCCATATTCAGACTCTTTCGATTTTCGCCAAAGTACCAGCATGAGATCCAATCTCAGTTGGAGAGACCTCATGCACCAGAAGCGCAATGAACTCGAACCTCGGACCGATCCACGGCCACGGCGATGCTCCAGAGTGAAGTGAGAATGCCTGGATCCCCTACTCAAGAGCTCAGGACCACTCAGCGACGCAGAAGTCGCAGTCATGGTATGGAAGATACGGGAAGAGATGGAGCGCTGGAGGGATGGGACGATGGAACTTGCAAACCAAGAAGCAGATCAATGGACAATGCCTTGCGGTTCTCTCGCATGGTCACTACTACTCTTTCAGCAGCCGGAGGTCGATCTAGCGTGGTATGGCTGTTGCTGCTGGGGCAAGTTCAGATGCCGACACATATCGGTTTTCCAATCGTGGTATCAGAGATAATCAGAGTTACAAGCCAATTACTTGCAGTCGCACGTTGATCCCCATCAAGCGGAAGTCTATCAACTTTGGGCAGTTCCAGCCGTTATAGATTCGTTAAAACATGCCAATTATTGCTGGTTCTGTAGTTTGCCTGACGGTGCTTCTGCATCAGGAAACGGACACATCTGTACCCGGAAATGGTTCCTGCGCGTACATCACGCATTAGTCATCAAAGGTCACCTCGCCAACGCGAGTAATCCCGTCTTCCTCGTCCCACCTTATATCAGAGAACCATCACACATACGAGCAATGATGGCAAGTCAGAACGTGGCAATCCGACATCCAGGTTATGAGTCCGCTAACGAGCTTCTCAACTTCCCCGCTTACGAAGGCATGGCCCATGATCAAGCGTATTATCCTACCATCATTGCCGCACCATTGCTGCACCACAACCACCAAATTCACTGAATTCATTGGAGATTCTGGGGCTCTCCAAATATCTACCATTTGGTATGACCACCCTGTGCATAAATTACATCTCAACAACGTTGAGGCATTGTCAAAAGCAGCCCTCTCAAAGTGTCCTCTCTAATTGCCTCCCAAGCTGCTTGAACCCTCTCACGAATTTGAGAGTATGTCGCTCTCCGTTGGTATGAAGGCCAACGTG